>JAVTVY010011745.1:0-57947 GCA_036873755.1 Hanleya hanleyi | reverse complement strand
GTCCGTCTGTCCGGTTCTCGTGTCCGGTCTATATCTGGGACAGTTTCCTATCCACAGCTCCAATTTTTGGTGAGTGGATACCCTACGGGGAGACGATGTGTCGCGTACCAAAATGAAGGTCAAGGTCACAGGTCAAAGGTCACTGGCCTAAAAAACAGGAAATCGCTGAAGTGTTCGTGTCCGGTCTATATCTCTGAACGTTTTCTATCCATAGTTGCAATTTTTTGTGAGTGGATACGCCAGGTGGAGACGATGTGTCGCGTACCAAAATTGAGGTCAAGGTCAGAGGTCAAAGGTCACTGTTGCCAAAAATCAGGAAATCATTGATCGTTGACAGTTTTCTATCTAAAGTTCTAATTTTTGGTGAGTGGATGCCCTAGGGGGGAACGATGTGTTGCATATTAAATGTAGGTCAAGGTCAAAGGTCAGTGTGATTAAAAAATCAGGAAATCGTTAAACATTTCTAATTTTTTGTGAGTGGGTTCAATAGGCCGAAATGAAGTGATGCGTACCAAAAAATAGGTCAAGGTCAAAGGTCACCGACCCCAAAATTAGGAAATTATTAAAAATAACATTTTTTGTGTCAGTAGATACATTAGGGGGACACGATGAGTCACATACCAAAATGTAGGTCAAGGTCAAAGGTCAAGGTCACTGTGACCCCAAAATCGTGAAATTGTTAAAAATCATGAATTTTTGTGTCATTGAGAAATTGAGGGGAGACGGTTTGTCATGTACCAAAATTTAGGTCAAGGTCAAAGGTCAAGGCCACTGTGACCCCAAAATCAGGAAATCATTAAAAATCATGATTTTTTGTGTGCATTGTTAGATTGAGGGAAGACAATGTGTTGTGTATCAAAATTGAGGTCAAGGTCAAAGGTCAGGGTCACTGTGACCCCAAAATCAGAAATCATTAAAAGTCACATTGACATATGCCTGTCGAAGACGAGGTCGTGTAATGCGATGTTGCGTTCTGTCCATTCATCCATTAAAATTTGTTGTCCATGCGATAGCTCCAGTTTCAAGGTATGGATTGGTACCAAACTTGAGTATACCTTACTCGCATGGCAAAGTGGAGCCATACATATGAGGTCAATTTGTCAAAGGTCTAGGTCGCAAAAATGAATCAAGCTTAGCTGACTAAATGTGTTGGAATATTGTTGGAATATTCAAAAGTCTTTCCCCTGCATTTATATGATATTGTCCTGTTGAGTTGTCTCCCATGTTTGAAACGCTTCATTTAGTTAAACTGTTGTGAAATAAAACCATACATTTACTAATTTAACGGGGAGAGGAGTCCTTTATGAACTTCACACCTGTTTATTAACTCAAGAACAAAGGTTTACTTCATCTCTTTCTTCTTCCTTCATGAAAAATTCTCTCATCTGAAAGGAATTCATTTGCAGGAAAACTACTATTTTCTTGTGTTTGACTATTGCCGATTTCAGTGTGGGATATGTGAGCTCTAAGCTATTGCTTCAAGGTCAACTAGTTACCAAGAGTTGAGCTCATTTTAGTTTATCATTCAATATAAGATGTGATATATGTTACATTCTTATAAGCAAAAAATTGTAGACCTTTCTCTGGATTGCTAGATCAATTGGAATCCAGGCTATCAAACAATCTTGAAATTTGAACCAATGTAATTCCAGATATACGGGCGTATATTGAAGCCCCTTGGGCTCTTGTTAAAACAGTGCAATTTCAATCTCATTGTTTGCAGGGTTGGATAGATCTGCATTTGATAACAAAGCTGTGTCATTTGAGGAGCACTGCAAGTCTGAACACAACATGTGGCATTACCTATACTTCATCGTACTTGTCAAGGTCAAGGACCCCACAGAATTCACCGGACCAGAAAGTTATGTCTACGCTATGGTCAAGGTGAGAGACAAGTCGGACATCAAATTAGACACGTCGACAGAATGTTAATTGGCAGTTTGCATAATTATATCATACCTGTCTCACATCATAACTGACTGGCGTTGTTGCTCGGGAACTTTACCATTTGACAGACCAGACTTTAAATGGATCCACCGGTTTATAGATACTCTTGAGTGGGGCTGAGGGAATTCTCACTATAACCCTGTGTACAATTTTGAGGCCTTTGACAAAGCACACGCAATATAAGTTGCGTTCTATTAGAGCTGTACATTGCATCACTAGTGACACAGAGCTTAATTCTTGCAATACTTACAGGGAAATTTGCAAATTTGGAGTGAAATCAGTAGGTTGGATGAAAATACTTTCAATCTTCCAGCTTACACACACCTCCCCCTCCCCTCCTTCCTCACACTCCTCCCCCTCCCCTCCTTCCTCACACTCCTCTTCCAATCTCCCTGGATGATTATTGTATACCCTATTTCTTCTAATTTTTCGAACAGCATTTTTAGTCTAGGAAGCAGAAGAAAAAAAAATTATTTGTGTCAACTGAGGCTGAATACTGTAACATGGATAGGTTATTTACCCCAATAACTGCAAAGATAGCTAGTGAAATTTGTAGATAGTTAGCAGAATTTCTCTCCGCAAATGCGTTAAGTTTTGCCATCTGAATAATTATGCCCCCCCCCTCTAATTAGAGGGGGGCATATAGCGATCGCTTTGTCCGTCCGTCTGTCCGTCCGAATTTCTTGTCCGCGCGATATCTCGGTTAATATTTGATGGACAGGATTGAAACTTGCATGGAATGTGGACAGTGCCTCGTAGTTGTGAGTTTTTTCCGAGTTCCGTTATAATTTTCAAGAGTTATGGCCCTTTTTCTGAAATCTCTGTGAATGGGACTTGTCCGGGCTGGATCTTGGTTAATCTTGTATGGACAAGTATGAAATTTGCATGATATGTGGTCAGTGCCCCACAGTTGTGCAGCGTAAAGGTTCTCCCCATTTCACTTATATTTTCAAGAGTTATGGCCCTTTGTTCCTGAAACCTCCGTGAATTGGGACTTGTCCGGGCTGGATCTTGGTTAATATTGTATGGACAATTTTGAAATTTGCAGGATATGTGGTCAGTACCCTATAGTTATGCAGCGTGAAGTTTCTCTGCATTTCGCATATATTTATGCCCCCCCCTCTAATTAGAGGGGGGGCATATAGCGATCGCTTTGTCCGTCCGTCCGTCTTGCTGTCGTGCCGTCCGTCTGTCCGTCCGAGTTTCTTGTCCGCGCAATATCTCGGTTAATATTTGATGGACAGGATTGAAACTTGCATGGAATGTGGCCAGTACCTCGTAGTTGTGAGTTTTTTCCGAGTTCCGTTATAATTTTCAAGAGTTAAGGCCCTTTTTCTGAAATCTCTGTGAATGGGACTTGTCCGGGCTGGATCTTGGTTAATATTGTATGGACAAGTATGAAATTTGCATGATATGTGGTCAGTGCCGAGTAGTTGTGCAGCGTAAAGTTTCTCCCCGTTTCGCTTATATTTTCAAGAGTTATGGCCCTTTGTTCCTGAAATCTCAGTGAATTGGGATTTGTCCGGGCTGGATCTCGGTTAATATTGTAGGGACAATTATGAAATTTGCAGCATATGTGGTCAGTGCCCTGTAGTTGTGCAGCATGAAGTTTTTCCGCATTTCGCATATATTTTCAAGAGTTATGGCCCTTTTTTTCTTCAAATCTTTGTGAATTGGGACTTGTCCGGGCTGGATCTCGGTTAATATTGTATGGGCAATTATGAAATTTTCAGGATATGTGGTCAGTGCCCTGTAGTTGTGCAGTGTGAAGTTTCTCTACCTTTCACATATGTTTTCAAGAGTTATGGTCCTTTTTTTCTTCAAATCTTTGTGACTAGGGACTTGTCCAGGCTGGATCTCGGTCAATATTGTATGGACAATTAAGAAATTTGCAGGATATGTGGTCAGTGCCCTGTAGTTGTGCAGCGTGAAGTTTCTCCGCGTTTCGCTTATATTTTCAAGAGTTATGGCCCTGTTTTCTTGAAATCTTTGTGAATTGGGACTTGTCCAGGCTGGATCTCGGTTAATATTGCATAGACAAGTATGAGATTTGCATGATATGTGGTCAATGCCCCATAGTTGTGCAGCATGAACTTTCTCTGCTTTCGGTTATATTTTCAAGAGTTATGATCCTTTGTTTATCAAACCTAAGTGAATGGGATATATTTATTTGTCCAGGCTGGATCTCAGTCCATAACCGATTTGGACCGGGAAAATGGCTATATATATGTCATTCTACATTCCAAAGCAGACCACATAGGCCCTGAAGTATGAAATTGCCCCAAAAAGAGTTAATTGGGTGCAAAATTCAAAGGTTACTGATCGCTTCATAATTTCACCACAATATACTCCCAAGGAATGTAGGTCTCATTTTCGAATTTGACGAAAGCCCCGGCGACCATCTTGCATCAAAACATTGTATTAGCACTTGTTGGTCGATACTTTGAATATGTATTATGCGAGGCATGGCAAAAAAATTGACTGAAATAGAATTTTCATAATCATGAAGGCCTCCACCAACCAATACAGAACAGAACAATGGCGGGGCAGTGTCGGATTAAAGCGGAAGGGGGGGGCATACAATTGAGCAATCTCTGACTGCTTCCTTCCTGTGTTTCAAGAGTTATGGCCCTTCGTTCTTCAAGTCTTTGTGAATTGGGACTTGTCCGGGCTGGATCTCGGTTAATATTGTATGGACAAGTACGAAATTTGCAGGATATGTGGTCAGTGCCCTGTAGATGTGCAGCGTGAAGTTTCTCTGCATTTCGCATATATTTTCAAGAGTTATGGCCCTTTGTTCTTCAAGTCTTTGTGAATTGGGACTTGTCCTGGCTGGATCTCGGTTAATATTGTATGGACAAGTATGGAATTTGCAGGATATGTGGTCAGTGCCCTGTAGATGTGCAGCGTGAAGTTTCTCTGCATTTCGCATATATTTTCAAGAGTTATGGCCCTTTGTTCTTCAAGTCTTTGTGAATTGGGACTTGTCCGGGCTGGATCTCGGTTAATTTTGTATGGACAAGTATGGAATTTGCATGATATGTGGTCAATGCCCCATAGTTGTGCAGCATGAAGTTTCTCTGCTTTCAGTTATATTTTCAAGAGTTATGGCCCTTGCCCTTTGTTCATCAAACCTAAGTGAATGGGATATATTTATTTTGTTCAGGCTGGATCTCAGTCCATAACCGATTTGGACTGGGAAAATGGTCATAAAATTGTTATTCTACATTCCAAAGCAGACCACATAGGTCCTGAAGTATGATATTGCCTCAAAAAGAGTGAATTGAGTGCAAAATTCAAAGTTCACTGATCGCTTCATAATTTCACCACAATATACTCCCAAGGAATGTAGGTCTCATAACCAGGTCACATTTTCGGATTTGGCGAAAGCCCTAGCGACCATCTTGCATCAAAACATTGTATTATTACTTGTTGGTCGATACTTGGAATATGTATTATGCGAGGCATGCCGAAAAAAGTGACTCAAACAGAATTTTAATTTATAATTATCCAAATTAGGCCTCCACTGACCTATACAGAACAGAACAACGGCGGGGCAGTGTCGGATTAAAGCGGAAAGGGGGGGCATACAATTGAGCAATCTATGATTGCTTCCTTGCTGTGTTAGAATAAATAAGATATGGTTTTATATGAAGCTTTAACTCCATTTTGAACAGGACAAGAACTTGGAATGGTTTCCGCGAATGAGGGCGATGTCACTGACAGCGGAGGAGAGCGAGGGAGAACAAAATGAACTGAGGAATCTCCAGACACAGCTAGAGAGTACAAACAAACTGGTACTGACCCTCTCAGGGCAACTAGCTGAACTCAAAGAGCAGGTATGTGGCTGGTTACTAACTTCTTTGTTCGATATCAGGGGAGATAATCTGGGGTCCTGTTTGGTATCTTTGGGAAAGAAAACATTCCTAGTAGTCAGTCCAGGGCTTAGCTAGAAAGAAACAGGAAGCTCAATATTGATATAATGTGGTATGCTGGAATTGCTAATTGAACCATAATATGAACAACTTTTAGAGTGTGAAATCCTTCACAGTCCTATCCAATTTGGGTCGAATTTAAGTCAGTAAACCTTTAATTCGTCAAGACAATTCGTTCTTCTAAAACAAAGTCTGTGTTTGTACATATGTACCAGTGAGATGTGAATTCTGCCTGAGATATAGTTCCATTGATGGCACCACAGAAAGACTGACTATTCTTTGCACTATTCTGTGATACATGACCCTGTATTGTAGTGGGTTAATAGCAAGCATCTCTTTGAAATTCTGAAGAAATTTGCAGATGCAGAGAGTCTCATTCAGATAACTGAGGCGGTGAATTAGTAGACCCTGCAACTGAGGGTCCCATGTTTATCTCCCCCTTAATTTGAAGCGAATCTCGTTTGAACTAACCTCTGTTATTTTATGTTCTTTTGCATTTCACTTTCATTTTATTGCAAATTAACTCGAAACTGAAACAATTTGAGCCTAAACACTGTTTCACTTAACTTGATTGAAATTTCTAAGTGTATTTTGTTTGGATTCTTGAGATTTTGACCCGATTGTTTTATTTCAGATGACAGAACAAAGGAAACAGAAACAAAGGATAGGCCTTCTCAATACCACAACCACTGGCCCAAACTACAACAGTTTCTAATGCCGATAAAAGTAACCTTGCAGGATTATAGCAAATATCTCAGTTGCTTTTTTTCAGCCATTGAACAGAGCATTGTGGTGTAGTTATCTGCTTTTTTTGTGTCAATGAATGTGCAACTTTAACAAAATCATTAGACTTCAATGCATCTCCCAGAGGCAGAAAAAATTTAATCAAGTTATCCCCTATGCAACTCATTGCCCAATCCTGTGATGCCATTGTTCACACTGTGAATCCTATCTCCACAAGTTCAAGCATAGGTATCAGTACACCCATACAACAGAATGCTAGGTCATACATGTATAAAAATGCATGTGATAAAATGTACACCAAGTTGGGAATATTGGCTCGACGAAGCAACATGGACCTATTGAACTGAGCAAAATAATTATCTAGCTAGGTTTAAGCATTGTATGGCAATTTCTCATAAAGAAGAGCAAAACTGCTCACTACTCCGAATAATAATATGTCAACGAATGTGATTCTTACTCGAGGATCAGCCACTCCTTCAGCAAAAAAAAATGCATCATTCATAGTCATGGCTCGTCTATCAAATCCATGTCATGACGGATATCGTATAAGCCATAACTAGTATGTAGCGCTCGTTTCGGAAATATTCCAGAGCGCATTCGTTACCTCGTGTCCTCTACGATTATGCCTATATTTGAGCGGATTAGGCGCCAGGTAATGTGTTGTATAATTCATTCCCTTTGCTTCTTTTTAATTCACATGTTTAGTTTCACTTGTTGTTTTGACTTTAGAGGCGCCCGATGTGGTTTCCCTCCGGAACTTCAAAGAGTTTTTCCCTCCAGCTACTCCGTATGAACTCGACCTTTGTTGAAATATACCGATATCCCACGAATCTTGCACGTTGCCCCAAAATGCCATCTGTTCATTGGTTGTTATTTCAAACTAACAGTTGTGGTAATAACGGTAGAGCCCTAATCTGCCTGCAGGACCTGGTACGGCGTATACACACCTGCATTATGGGGGATGGAAAAAAAAGTATAATTGATATCTCAATCTGGTTTACAAGAGTGATACACTCTCACACTACACCACTCACTGTTTCTGACAGCAGTTGGGATATTGCTCTCTCGCTCGCTCTCGAGTAAAAGAGGATTCTAATTTGCCCTTGTCTCATGGACTTTACAAGCTGTAGTCCGATTTGCCTTGTCTGATAGACTTTACAAACAGGTCTGATGAGCCTTGTCTTGTAGACTTTACAAGCAGGAGTCTGATTTGCCGTGTCTCATAGACTTTACAAACAGGTCTGATTTGCCTTGTCTCGTAGACTTTACAAACAGGTCTGATGAGCCTTGTCTCGTAGATTTGCATTGTTATTCCTTGCCTGGTCAAACAGGAATCTGATTTGCAACTCTCATCATATGGACGTCACAAACAATTGTCTGATTTGCCTTGTCTCTTAGACCATACAAACAACTTTCAAGTGTCCATTTCAAGACTTCCATAGTCTTTATAAACTGGTGTCTGATTTGCAACTCATCCTGACTTTACACATCTGATGACAGTTTATATACAAAACCGCCTTTTACAGTCACAAGTCTGATCAGCAACTTTCATTGACAAACCTGATTGACAGCTCTCATAGACTTAAAGAGGGGCCTGATTCGCAACTATCTTAGTTAATGTACAAGAGAGATGGATGCTGAGGTACATGTACTTACCCCCCCCAATCCAACAATGTCACAGAATTAACAAGTACTGGCCCATTACAATGAGTGAAACTGTGAAAACTGGTGAACATGTTACATGTACTACACAGATTTAATTGATATAATATGACTGCATCATTGCAATTCAGTGGCAATATATCAATATGATTTTACATAGGAAAAAATGTTAAATAAATGTATGTACTGTACAGGTATATGTTATTTTATATTTTGTATATTATGAAGAAAATATCCTATTATATACAGCAATGATCTGGCCTAAAATAGAGACATGGTAGTAAAGATCTGATGTACTGATATTAGCTGTTTTAGGTGATATTTGATCAGTGTAAATATGGAAATTCATAGTGCTTGCTGTTTGTCGCATACATGTGTTCCAATAATTTTAAAATCCTATAATTCATTATGATAATTTGGTCACCCAATATTTCCAGGAGTGATCCATTCATTTCATCACTCCATACATCATCCCAATTTCACAACCTCTCTCTTTCCTGATAAAATAATCACATCTGTCTATCACCATCTATTATTGAATTTTTTTGGCATCATTCACTGAACCTCAACTTGATAACATGTTATAGCCATTTTGCCATTGTCGAAGTTTGTAACTTCCCAAGTGTAACACCCTCTGACTGCACTGTTCAGAAAAATGTAGTGCACATTCACATCGATCAACACATGTTTTCATGTACTCTGTCTACAAGAGAGATGGGGAAGGTCTCCAGGATATCTTGTAAAAGTATTTTTATGATAAATTATTACACAAGATCACTGGTACAAGGCTTGTTTAGCTGTGACATGCAGAGCCCGCTCCGCTCCGTTTACATGCAGACTTTGCTGATTGGCCATGAGCCATGCGCACAAAAGCTGTGCACAGCAATAGCAACCCCACTGCAATCAGAGGATATATCTCACAGTAGGAGATACACAATCTGATGCCATGAGAAAGATTTTTGGTCAACACAGCGAGACAATTTGTGTTTTAGTGGTGTGGCAAGCAAGGATTAAAGAGTCTGCATATAAGGGGTAAAGGGATCCACCAGAAAACTAGGATGGCTCAATCATCATCACCTTTATGCCTCAGAAGTAGCCCATGGTTTACTTTCTAGAAGATAATTGTGACCCACAGACATATTGATATATAGAGGATCTATATTAAATCACCCTACTGTCCAAATAAGCATTTGCATTTTATTCCTTTGTATAAATATTTGTATATAATAGCAATTTTCTCATGGTTGCTTTTATACCGTGAATATTTGTCTTCAAATTTTGATCAGTAACTCTAATAAATTTGATCAGTTATTACATATAGGAAAAAATTCTTTGTCCTGTTATTGAAATATATCGTAAGTTTTCAGTTGTACTAAATATAATCACCTCAGTAATTTAGGGTGAGAAAATATACTTGCTATGATTGAATTATGCTGTATATACTGAGTTTGTCATTGTAATCCAGTAACGTCTAGAAGAACTTAGGTAATTCCTCTAATAATTCAATCAACCTATCAAAATGCAATCGCCCCCTATTTTGCGATCACCCCCAAAATTCAAAATTCAATTGATATAACAAAGAAATAATGGATTATCTGAATAATTTTTAACTTTTTGTTGACTTCCTGTTCTAAATAATTTGATAACCCCCAGATTTTATGATGGAAAATTTCAATTCTTGTGGTTGAATTATTAGAGGGATTACTCGCAAAGTTCTATATATATATATATATATATGGAGGATACAAATACTACACATGCTGTGATTTGTTCAGATGAATATAGGATGCTCACCTAATTCGTAATACTGACACTCTAAATTTGTAATACATGTATTATATATTATATTGTATAATTCCTTTCATTGCTGCAATGTTAGTGTCCAGGTTCACCCATAATACCCATAATTCACCCATGCCATAATGATGGATAAAAAGTGTCATCACTATCACTTGATACTTTATAAATCATCTCTAGGAACTTGATAAATTATTTCTGGTTGTTAATTATTGACAAATGCCAATAAGAATTGTCATGAAAATATGCATGCATAAATTCTAGATATTCATCGATGGAAAATACCATCTGATTATCCACCAGGCAGTCATTTCTACATTTTCCAATAATGAAAAATGTCTTGTAATAATCTAGGAATGCAAACTACCATGAAATTACTTGTATGTAGGAAGTTCTAGGTTCATTAATAAAAGACACCATAAAAGTATCCAGGTATTTCTAGGTTATTCATTATTCTTTATTTGAAAATGCCATGAAAATATAGGTAATGATAAATGTCATTAAATTGTCAGAACAGTTTTAGGTTCTTCACAAATGAAAAATGCGATGAAAATATTCAGGCATTTATATAGTTCATTAAACAAACTGCCATTAAGTTGTGTGGACATGTCTAGACCATTCATTAAAGGAAAAGGCCATGAAATTATCCAGGCTTTACTGGACATATGAAGTACATCAATGAAAAAAGACACCAAATGTTCTGGGGTTTTCTGGACTGTTCATTAATGGAAAATGCCAGGAAATAATTCAGGCTTTACTAGGCTCATGTACGGTAATTTCCCTATTAATTCGCGATGTAGTGATGAAACTCACCACTCCAAAAGTTGACTACTTTCGAATTATTTGTTGAGCTAATTCCAGAAAAACGCGAGTGTTCGAATTAAATGTCGCGCCGACTTTCACGGAAGATCCAGAATGGTGGACCGCTTTGCCGTGGTCGTAGTGATCGTATTTATTACCGTGTATTAACTTTGATATCTCATCATAGTTTCCTTAAAAGGCAGTGTATGATGTCAGAAAATCTCCTCTACCCTGATAAAGGCGTCCAATTTTATTCGAGGAAGTCGAGCATATTGATCGAGTGACAAGTTCAGCAGCCCGTTTAGCGAGATCATGCAGATTTTTGAGCTGACGTCCGTAAATTCGCGTCCGTAATAACATCGTAAAAGTAGGCCAAAACATTGAACGTATTTCTTCCTTTTTTGTTCAGTATTAGCTATGATCTATATTATGAAACCTAACTGACATGGAATTGAAAGAATATTCTGGAAATATAAAACTATACAGTACACGTAACACATATTAGAGTATTTCAGTGCTCACAAAACCCGGTCGACAATGGCGACTAAAAAATGACAACTGGCGACTGAACTTTTCAGTCACTCGCCAATGTGTCGATTAAAAAATAGAGTAACTCGCCAAAGTGGAGAGTGAATTTTTGATTAATGAAGTGTTTAGTCGCCAAAGTATTTTTGTGTTTAGTTTATCAGGCAGCGAAATCCAATCAGGCCTAAAATATACAGGAAATAATGACAGAGAATAATGCCGACGATACAGACATGGGGAAGCTTAGTCTATTTATAGCGACCACGTGGTCTGATGTAATATCCGCGCTCTTGAAACCATGTGCAGGCTTGACACAATAAGATCACGTGCACGCCCTAGAAAAGTTAATCCACGACCCGCTGACTGTTCTCAGCCAATGAAATCATCGTAGTAAAATTAACGTAAATAAATTCTATGAAACAAACTTGGCGGGAATTTGCAAGTTCAAGGTCAAGACTCCAAATGGTCCGTCAATGCGATGGTATGCCTGAAGCATGACATGTGCGTTTTGACTTTAGTGTCGCTTCTAAAACAATTGTAGTCAAGTAAAACCAGCTCAGTAAATTTAAATGTTGAAAGACACACGTCATGTGGTAAAAGAAAAACTTTTGTTTCACCTGACCGACTTTTCATTCAAGCCATTTCGGATTTTTTACCGTATATATTTTTTCCGACTGCGGCGAAACGCGATCAAGTTAGGATAAAATTACAGGACTGCGGAGTTAATTGAATCAATTTTTTTCCTTATGGACTGTAAGTAATAGTAATTCAGTCTGATTATATTGTACCATTCCCTGTTGTTTCTCTGCGTTTACAAATAATAGCATACGGTGATATACTATACGAGATTCTAGTAACATATTCACTTTACTTTCATCGGCACGAACTCCGTGGCGAAAACGGGAGTGTTCGAATTTATTGTTTCACGGGTATATTGAAAATGCTCCCGTTTTCGTTTTATTAGGATGGACAAAATCACGACAGGGGAAAAATCGGCCGTTTTCGAATTAAATTTGGAAGGTGAATTAATAGGGAAATTACCGTAGTTCATCAATGAAAAATGCCATCAAATTGTCTGGCATGTCTGGGGATTTCTAGACTATTCATTGAAGAAAACTGCAATGAAATTATCGAGGCTTTACTAGGTACATATAGTTCATCAATGAAAAATGCCATGACATATCCAGGCATTTCTAGGTATAGTTCATCTATGAAAAATGCCGTTAAATTATCTGGGGATTTCTAGACTGTTCTATAAAGGAAATTTCGATGAAGATATCTAGGCTTTACTACATAATATAGTTCATCAAGGAAAAATGGCATGAAATTGTCCAGGTTTTACTAGGTACATATAGTTCATCATGAAAAATTGCATGAAATTATCAAGGTTTTCCTTTGTACATACATTTCATCAATCAAAAATTGCATGAAATTACCCAGAAATTCTGGGTTAATTATTCATGATTTAATCCATTGAATTATTCAGCTGATAGTTGGCTCTTAAATGTAACAATTGAAAGTAGAAAGTTCTGAAATGATGCATAATTCCCATTAATGCATGCATGTAGTATGTAAATTTTTACCACTTATTTTACATTCACCAATGGTTGTAAATCACATGCGATGATGGTCACATGCCAGAGATTTAATTGGCTCCTCAGTATTGGTCTGGCTTCCCATTAACAACCTTGTTATATATTTGTTATTTCGGTTTTTAACCAAATATCCATCCAAATAATTGCTTAATTGTATATAAAAAAATATATATTTGTATTGTGCATGTAGATAAATCTATCACATTTTAAAGCATCTATAGATCTATTACATAATGTAATTTTGTAAACTATTTGTGATATTGAAAATTGTGAGCTTTATGGATATATTGATAATCATGTATAATCGTATCATAAGTCATTTTGGTGCTGATGAATAAAATTAAAAGATTGTGCTTTGGTAAGATCAGTTGACTGTATGCGTTATGTCGATGTAACCTATTGTATTGCACTGAAGTTAGCAGAGGAAAGGTGACGGATACATTTCCCTCAACCAATGGAAATTAAAATGAAGAAAAATACCAATCATTTTAAAGATCTTGGCAAAAGAAACTTATCCGTTGAAATTGTTTGGTAAATTTGCTCTATTTTGACAATATTCTCTCAGATAGGTTTCTTGATGATGTGGGCTGAAAACATCAGTACATGTACTTCCTATCTTGTTTGCTCATTGGTATTTTATTGCATGATGTTCCTTCAAGTTATTTCAGCTTCAAAACTTTTCAAGCATCACACTTAGGTTGATAAATATTGACTATCTACCTATATCATACACAGGTTGATTAATATGTGATATCTATTTTACGTCATGCACAGGTTGATAAATACAGGTCAATGTTCATACCGGTTAAATGTTTGCCTCCCTTGCTAGAAGACCTGGAAGTAAGGGTTTTCAACTGTAACAGGCTCGTGGTCAGTTGCAAATCTTCAGAAAAGTTTTTGTTTGCGACATTTATCAGAACTTGAATCACAAACCTGTATTTTCCCTTAATATAGTGGTGAACGTTGTCTCACAGCCTTTGTCATAATTGTGATTTGTAATCAGTGAAAGGATGTAAATTTTGCATTGTAGTTCTATTTTGTCGATTATTGCAATATTACATAAAATAATAAACTTACCAACCAGTCATTAAATTGTCAGTAGGTCACAGGTATTATAATCTGTTAATTTATAATGATTTATTTATGTCTCCTTTATGAACAGTGAGAGGCCTGAAATAAATCACAGTACATTTTCATGAAAGAGTGAATTGGTCCATTATCGTAGTTCAAGCTAAACTTCTACCATGATGGGACTTGCCTATTGGTGTTTGATTTGGGGAATCATTAAAAATGTTCATTGCTTTTTTTCAGGCCTGTAATATATGTCTGAAAATAAACTTGTTATTGGTGATATTCATATTTCTTGAGGCTACGTTATTTTGCCCTGATGACCAAAGTTGAAGGAGCATTATGTTTTTACCCCTCGGCCAACTTCCCCTCGGCCAACTTTGGCCTAGGGGTATTGTCGTCATCATGTACGGCTGTCCGTCCGTCCGTACGTCCGTACGTCCGTCCGTACGTCCGTACGTCCGTCCGTCCGTTACCGCGATATCTACAGAACCGTTTCATGCATGGCAACCAAACTTGTTACATCTATTTATCTTCACGTAAATCAGAAGCCTATCGAAAATGAGTCATCTCGGACAATATTTTGCAGAGTTATGCCCCTTTTTACAAATAAAAATCCATTTATGATTTGTTATTGTGATAATTTCAGAACCGTTCCATATACAACATCCTAACGTGATACAGTTGTTTCTCTTGACCTGAACTAGATGCCTATCGAAAATGAGTCGTGTCAGAAAGTATTTTGCAGAGTTATGCCCCTTGTCTAATAAAATCCACTAATTCCTATGTTAAGTTTGCATATAATTTCTATATCATGTTTCAATTAAATATCTCCCACAAAAGGTGCGTAAACAGTTCGTTCATTGAAGTTATTGATCTTTTTCCATTAAAGTTCCATTAACAGTTATTCATCCCTCCCAAAAAATGGACTGCTAACCATTCCCCCACCTGATTGATCTTATTCTACTAATATGATTCACTCATCTTGTTCCACTAACAAGTTTTTTTTATCAGTAATTATAATAAACAAAATTTATTCACAACATGATTTGTAGTTTTACTTTTTTGTTTTGCTAACAACCTAACCTAACAACACTTTTTAGTTGCCACACGTCATTTTATATTCCCACCGCTTAAATGTTTCCCCAAATTTGGCTCTCTTCTAATGATTTCCATTTCAGCAATTTTAGTTGTGTTTACCAAGATATGACAAACGTATATCTATAGTGTATGTATTTATTCCAGAAACAAATTAATTTAAGGGGAGGAAAACTTCTTTTTTTTCAAAGAAAGTACACTTACAATACCAGGGGTAAATATTTCTTCCCACAAGCCAATCAATTGGTAGAGACACCCTTACATTATAATAGCTGGGGTTCAGAGCCGAGGGGTTTCGATAGCGCAGCTTCATGTTTCTTTGTCCTTCTGATCTTCCATTCTGCTTATCCTCATTCAGACCATATCTTCCATGATATTCACATATATGTGTTATCAATGTGCATGAATTCTAACAAGCCTATTGATTCTGCAGTGACAAGGAAGGTGAGAGGTCAGGGTCACTGAGCACTAAAACTGAATCTACTGGATTCAGACTCACTGGAGTTATGCCTCATAGATATTCATGAAAGTTCAGAAGTATGTTGAGTCCGCTGCACTAGGCCCACCGTGATTCTGTCTCAAGCGATCAAAACTGAGCTAGATTGTCAGCAATCTGGTAGGTGGTGACCTTGCACTCCTGAATGACTGACGTCTGGCATCTCAAGCTTGTTTTGATTTGTTGAATTCATTCGAAAGACAATTTGCACTGAATCTCATGTGATGTATCTTGAGTACCCAAATTTTATTGTCACATGTCCATTGATTCTGGTGTTTTCACAATACATGGGACATCCCCTATAACTTTCATAGACATACTATCACAGTACATCCCATATAACCTTAGCAGAACACCCCCTACAACTTTCACAGTACATCTCTTAAAACTGTCACAGGACCCCCCACCATATAGTGTCTTATAGGGTGGATGAAGGGTGTCTGGTTCCATGCTGCTTCAAAGATTTCTTCTTTTCGAAGTAGCAGGAACGCAACTTGGCTGGGTGGTGCTTAGTTGTTTCATCACGATATGACTGAAATAATGTTGAAAGTGACGTTAAAACCTATTCACTCAGACACCCTTATCAATCACAATACAGCCCCTATAACTGCCACAGTATATCCCCTATAACTGTCACAGTACATCTCCTATAACTGTCACAGTACATGCCCCACAACTTTTTCACAGGCCCTGTGGGGCTTCCGGGTATTGACCTGGGATGTCGTTGTGCACACCACAGTCATGGTTAGAATAGGTCTCAGCTCCTCAGACAGCTTGTTGTAAGAGGCAACTAACTGAGACACCCGTGTGGTTCTCGGGTGTGAAAAGGAATAGGACCCAACGTCGTGATATGATTGAAATTTAGTTGAAAGCGACGTTAGATCATATTCACTCACTCTCTCACTCTCTCACTCACTTTTTCACAGATATACTATCACAGTACATCCCATATTACTATCAGAGTACATCTCTTATAACTGTCCCAGTAAATGACCCTATGACTGCCACAGTACATCCCCTATAACTGTCAAAGTACATCCCCTATAACTGTCACAGTACATCCCCTATAACTGTCACAGTACATCCCCTATTACTATCACGCCCCTTGGGGCTTCCAGGGATTGACCTGGGATGTCGTGCACAGCGCAGGTCATGGTAAGAATAGGCCTCTGCTCCTCAGAGAGCTTGTCTTAAGAGGCAACAAACTGAGGTACCTGTGGGGTTCCCGGGTGTGAAAAGGAATAGGACCCAATGTAGTGATATGACTGAAATATAGTTGAAAGCGACGTTAAATCATATTCACTCACTCACTCACAGTACATCTCTTATAACTGTCGCCTCGTGGGGCTTCCGGGGATTGACCTGGGATGTCGTTGTGCACACTGCAGGTCATGGTAAGAATAGGCCTCAGCTCCTCAGAGAGCTTGTCGTAAGAGGCAACTAACTGAGGCACCCGCGGGGTTCCCGGGTGTGAAAAGGAATAGGACCCCACCCGTGTGAAAAAAAATAGGATCCAATGTCGTGATATGACTGAAATATAGTTGAAAGCGACGTTAAATCATATTCATTCCCTCACTCACTTACTTATAACTGTCACAGTAGAGCCCCTATAACTGTCACAGTACATCCCCTATTACTGTCACAGTACATCTCTTATAACTGTCACAGTACATCCCCTATAACTGTCAACATACATCCCCTATAACTCTCACAGTACATCCCCAGAACATTCACAGTACATCCCCAGAACATTCACAGTACATCCCCAGAACATACACAGTACATCCCTATAACTGTCACAGTACATCTCTTATAACTGCCACAGTACATCCTGTTCCTGGGTGTTAAAAGGAATAGGACCCCACAACTGTCACAGTACATCCCCTACAACTGTCACAGTACATCCCCTATAACTGTCACAGTACATCCCCTATATAACTGTCACAGTACATCCCCTATAACTGTCACAGTACATCCACTATAACTGTCACAGTACATCCCCTATAACTGTCGCAGGACCTCCCCTATACCTATCACAATACAGCCTGTATAACTGTCACAGTACATCCCCTATAACCGCCACAGTAAAACCCTATAACTGTCGCAGTACATCCCCTATAACTGTCGCAGTACATCCCTATAACTGTCGCAGTACATCCGCACAACTTTTACAGTACATCTCTTATAACTGTTACAGTACATCCCTTATAACTGCCACAGTACATCCCCCACAACTTTTGCATGACACCTCTAATAACTGTCACGGTACCAGACCTTGCATTTTACGGGGCTGATTTAAGGTTAAAAGATACAATCAGTCCCATCAAATGAAAGGCCTGCAGTACATCCCCTACAACTGTCACAGTACATCTCTTATAACTGTCACAGGGCATCCCCTGTAACTACCACAGTATAGCCCCTATAATTTCCACAGTACATCCCCTATAACTTTCCCAGTATATCCTTACAACTTTCCCATTACATCTCTTATAACTGTCACAGGGCATTCCCTATAACTACCACAGTATAGCCCCTATAATTTCCACAGTACATCCCCTATAACTTGCACAGTATATCCTTACAACTTTCCCAGTACATCTCTTATAACTGTCACAGGGCATTCCCTTTAACTATCACAGTATAGCCCCTATAATTTTCACAGTACATCCCCTATAACTTTCCCAGTACATCTCTTATAACTGTCACAGTGCATTCCCTATAACTACCACAGTATAGCCCCTATAATTTCCACAGTACATCCGCTATAACTTGCACAGTATATCCTTACAACTTTCCCAGTACATCTCTTATAACTGTCACAGGGCATTCCCTTTAACTATCACAGTACAGCCCCTATAATGTTCACAGTACATCCCCTATACTATCACAGGACTTCCCCTATACGTATCACAATACAGCCTGTATAACTACCACAGTACAGCCCCTATAACCGCCACAGTTTAACATCCCCTATAACTGTCACAGTACATCCCCTATAACCGCCACAGTACATCCCCTATAACTGTCAGTTTAACATCCCCTATAACCGTCACTGAGTACATCCCCTATAACTGTCCGAGTACATCCCCTATAACTGTCACAGTACATCCCCTATAACTGTCAGTTAAGGGTGCTATGTAGTATTATGTCTTACAAGATTGCTGTGTTTAGCCCTACGTTTCGTGCCTCGCTATGATACCACTTCAAACACAAAAAAACTATTCATATATCATATATCAAAATAAATGTATCTATCTCCGGAACATTTTCATGCCAAAACATAGAACGTTCGGGGAAAAAATTGCATAACTGACCTGTCATTTCCACAACAACAACAACATCCAAATGTGATCTGATTTTCGACAATATACACCAAGTTCTCCTGACAGCTGAGGTATCCACTACGCAAATGAGATGTTTATATTCACTACGACTCTGTCAAGTAACTCCAGTAGCTTAAAAAAAAGTGGGAATTTTATGCCATCGCCAGCTCATTTTCAGTGTAATAAGTCGTCTGCTAGAGTGACAAAAATGGCACCTAAAAGATACCCTCGTTCCCATGTGCATGATGACGCCACCAATTTACCACTAAATTTCATATTTTTTTTCTAAATTCATCCATTCTGATTTTCGATCAACCTTTGGGCTGAATTTATATCAATACAATCTAAAAAATTCTGGGGGGAATTCCACTGTGTGACCCCGACACCATTGGGAAACCCCCTCGTTTTTAGTACGAAAGTGCTATGCCACCTTAATATCCCCTATAACTGCCACAGTACATCCCCTATAACTGTCACAGTAAACCCCCTATAACTGTCACAGTACATCCCCTATAACCGCCACAGTACATCCCCTATAACCGCCACAGTAATCCCCTATAACTGCCACACTACACCCCTTATAACTGTCACAGTACAGCCCCTGTTATTTTCACAGTACATCCCCCATACCTATCACAGTACATCCCCTACAACTGTCACAGGACCTCCCCTATACCTATGATAATACAGCCTGTATAACTGTCACAGTACATCCCCTATAACCGCCACAGTAATCCCCTATAACCGTCACAGTACACCCCCTATAACTGTCACAGTACATCCCCTATAACTGCCACAGTACATCTCCTATAACTGTCACAGTACACCCCCTATAACTGTCACAGTACAGCCCCTATTATTTTCACAGTACATCCCCCATACCTATCACAGTACATCCCCTATAACTGTCAAGGACCTTCCCTACACCTATCACAATACAGCCTGTATAACTGCCACAGTACATCCCCTATACCTATCACAGTACATCCCATACAACTTTCACAGTACATCCCCTATAACCCAGTACATCCCCTATAACTGTCACAGTACATCCCGCCCAGTGGGCTTGACCTGGGATGTCATTGTGCACACCCCAGGTCATGGTAAGAATAGGCCTCGGCTCCTCCAACAGCTTGTCTAAGAGGCGACTAACTGAGGCATCCACGGGATTCCCGGGTGTGAAAAGGAATAGGACCCCACCCGTGTGGTTCCTGGGTGTGAAAAGGAATAGGACCCAACGTCGTGGTATGACTGAAATATAGTTGAAAGCGACGTTAAATCATATCCACTCGCTCACAGTACATCCCCCATAACTGTCAAAGTACATCCCCTATAACTGTCACAGAACATCTCTTATAACTGTCACAGTGCATCTCCTATAACTGTCACAGTGCATCCCCTATAACTGTCACAGTACATCCCCTATAACTGTCGCCCCGTGGGGCTTCCGGAGATTGACCTGGGATGTCGTCGTGGTAAGAATAGGCCTCCTCTCTGCAGACAGCTTGTCGTAAGAGGCGACTACCTGAGGCACCCGTGGAGTTCCCGGGTGTAAAAAGGAATAGGACCCCACCCGTGTGGTTCCCGGGTGTGAAAAGGAATAGGACCCAACATCATGATATGACTGAAATAGAGTTGAAAGCGACATTAAACCCTATTGACTCACTCACTCAATGTACATTCCCTATATTAACCTGTCACAGTACATCCCTCATAACTGTCAAAGTCCATCCCCTATAACTGCGACAGAACATCTCTTATAACTGCCACAGTACATCACTGGCCCCGTGAGGCTTCCGGGGATTGACCTGAGATGTCATTGTGCACACCGCAGGTCATGGTAAGAATAGGCCTCCGCTCCTCAGACAGCTTGTCGTAAGAGGCGACTGAGGCACCCGCGGGGTTCCCGGGTGTAAAAAGGAATAGGACCCCACCCGTGTGGTTCTCGGGTGTGAAAAGGAATAGGACCCAATGTCATGATATGACTGAAATATAGTTGAAAGCGGCGTTAAATCATATTCAGTCACTCCACTATAACTGTCACAGTACATCCGCTATCACAGTACATCCCCTATAATTGTGACAGTACATCCCCCATAACTGTCGCAGTACATCCCCTATAACTGTCACAGAACATCTCTTATAACTGTCACAGTGCATCCCCTATAGTACATCCCCTATAACTGTCTCAATACAGCCCCCATACCTGTCACAGTACATCCCCTATAGCTGTCACAGAACATCTCTTATAACTGTCACAGTGCATTCCCTATAACTGTCACAGTACATCCCCTATAACTGTCACAGTACATCCCCTATAACTGTCACAGTACATCCCCTATAACTGTCACAGTACATCCCCTATAACTGTCACAGTATATCCCCTATAACTGTCACAGTACATCCCCTATAACTGTCACAGTACATCCCCTATAACTGTTAAGTTGGTGAGGAATATGTGTGCACATGGCTCTTGTTTATTCTGCAAACAAAATTAAAGATGTAATCAGCATCAAATCTAGGTTGAAATTGAATTGATGTGTCTCATCAATCTCCACGAAAGTGGCATATGTTACGACAGGTCTAAAATAGAACACATTTGACCACAAAAAACTAAACTTGTTTCTACCGTTCATGAGAAAATAGAATAATTGATCTTTAAAAATAAATGGCTCAGCAGGGCATGCCGTTTATTTTTTGATGGCCATGTCGACAAGCATACGCACGTGGTGCATTCTACGCTGCCACTCAACCGAACCTTTGGCATGAGCCATAACATTTTTCCCATGGCTGCAGCTGTTCAGCATTCAGATTTGTCAGCATCGCTTCATCACTCACATTCCTCTCCAGGTACAATATATTGAATTGCAAAATAGTGAACCTGTCGAAGTGGGCATAATTTCAAATTTATTGTCCTTGGATGTCCGTGGATGTCTGTTTGAATTTTCCGCAATCGATAACTTCCAAACGTTTTATTGGATTCTTCCGAAATTCGGCATACGCATTCCTTACAACAAGACGCCAGTTCATGTTGCATTTCAGCAACATCTGCCCGAAGGTGGCGCCACTGGGTCAAAATGGGTCTTGCTTCTTTTTGTATCCGTGGACGTCTGTTTAAATTTTTCGCAAGCGATAACGTCCAAACGCTTTGTCAGATTCTCCCGATATTCGGCATATGCATTCCTTGCGACTGCTATTGCACTTCAGCAACATCTGCCTGAAGGTTAAAAAAAAAAAAACAGTCGCCACTGGGTCTCGCTTCTTCATGTCTGTTCTTGTCCGTTGATGTTGCAAGCGATAACTTCCAAACGCTTTGTTCGATTCTCTCGAAATTCGGCATACGCATTCCTTGTGACAAGACGCCGGTTGCTACTGCATTTCAGCAACATCTGCATGTAGGTGGCGCCACTGAGTCTCACTTCTTCACGTCCGTTCCAGTTCATGGATGTCAGGCTAACTTTCAAATGCTTTGTCAGATTCCTCTGAAATTTGGCCTATACATTCCTTGTGACCAGACGAGGGTTGCTATTGCGACAAGAGGCCAGTCCGTATTGCATTTCAGCAACATCGGCCTGAAGGTGGCGCCACTGGGTCAAAATAGATTTTTTTTCCGTGTACATCTGTTCGAAGCGATAACTTCCTAATGCTGTGTTGGATTATTCCGAAATTCGGAATACGCATTCCTTGCAACAGGACGCCAGTCCGTATTGCATTTCAGCAACATCTGCCTGAAGGTGGCACCACTGAGTTTCTCTTCTTCTTGTCCGTTCCAGTCAAAATGGGCCTTCAATTTTGCTATATGAAATCATTCTATTCCACATCATATGATTTACCCTAAAGCTTTTGCATGAACCATATTTTATTTCAGAAGTATAATGTGAAATAACTGCCGAGGATTTCCCCGCAGTACTGAATCCCTGATTTTTGAATTTCGTGTCATCTTAAACGAAGGACAACATTTCCTTCAATTTTGCTAACAAATAATTGTATTGCACATCATATGATTTACCCTGAAGCTTCTGCACGAATCATTTGTGTCCACACATGTATATTACTATATTAATTACAACTGTGTTCCTAATGTTTGGGTGCACACTGTGCATATGATCAATTTTCTGAATTGAACTGAATTCAACCTTGCCGGTCTTCAGACTGACAGATGATGGCATGCAGTTGTCAGTGCAGTTGTTCATGTACAGGGAGCTTTCTATGAATGAGTTGCAACCCCAAAAGGCTTAAAATTTATCAGGCACAGACCCATGTTTTTACCCCTCGGCCAATTTTGGCCATGGGGTATTGTCATCATCTTGTACGTCCGTCTGTCCGTACGTCCGTTCGTGAGCGAGATAGCCGGAAAACTGTTCCGCTGATGAATTCCAAATTTGGTATGCTTATTTACCTAGTCAAGGACCAGAAGCCTATAGAATTGGGACCTGATTGGGTGGGAACCTTAGCAGCCATCTTTAATTTCATGCAAAATGGATAATGATCCATATCTCGGAAACCATTCAACTGTTCAATACGAAATTTGATATACATCATCGATACATCAAGCAACTTTCAACGAATTACCAAACAGGCTTTTCTGATTAGCTGGGAACCCTGGAGGCCATCTTTAATTCATGCGAAATCGATAATGATAGCCTACATATCTCGGTTATCATTCAATTGTTTTATATGAAGGTTGGTATATATCATCGATACATCCAGATACTTTGAATCGGGACCTGATTGACTGAAAACCTTGGTAGCCATCTTTAATTTAGGCAAAATCATTAATGATCTCTATATCTGATTCCGTTGGAGTGCTCAGTGTAAAATTTGGTATACATCATTGATGCATCAAGAGACTTACGATGAATGACAGATCTGGTTTCTCTGATTGGGCGGAAATCTTGGCGGCCATCTTTAATTTATTCAAAATCTTTAATGATGTTTATCTCTGATACCATTCAAATGTTCTATACGAAACTTGATTTACAGCATCGATGTATGAAGAGACTTGCATTAATGAATAACCACATTAGTTCCTCTGAGTGACGGAAGGATGGGCAACCATCTTTAATTTATGTAAAATCATTAATGATCTCTATCTCTGACACTGTTCAAATGCTCAATGTAAAATTTGGTATACATTATCGATGCATCATCTCGGTTACTTCTACACGATGTGCCTAGGATAAAGTACTATATTATACACAAGTTTTTGTAATTCAGCATCGCAGAAAACCTTCGATTGCGTTTTCATGGTAAAAGGGTTAGGAAAGAACTAAAAATACACTTCAATGCAGAGTGATTTTGATTGACGCCAGAAATCGCTCAGAACGCTTCTTCGGCGATCTAGACCCCAGGAGCATCTGGGGCCTGGGCGGCCCCTGGATCCTCACCTAAAGTGCAATGATAGTGGCCGTACCACTTTGAATTTGCTTCCGACGCCCCCTGTATTAACAGACAGTGTCAACGTACTGTTCCAGTTGTCTCCTGTTCAGTGATTGGTCATTCAACCCCGCCATTTTAAACTAATACAAGCATTTTCATTGGATCACTATTAGATAAGACCCACCCCAATCTTCATACACAACCACGCGACTGTCTCAGTTGACTGATGACATAGCGCGGCCTCGTTTTTGATTTCAAAATCTGCCGTCTAACTGGGAAAATGCTGTTGTTGCTGCATCAGCCGATCATTGGCCCCCTGTAGAAGATACTATAGGCTAATACATGTAGGCTACCATGCCATGAGATGATGCTTGGGATTGCATTTCGCTCACTTGCACCTACAGGTGGCGACAACTGGTGGCAAATTTAAAATTTGGTTTCCGGGCAACAGGTTGATGCCTTCAGCTTCTCGTCAAATTTGGTTTGCAGATAATGCCTTGAGATGTCACTTGGGGATGCTTCTCGGTGCTTCACTGCATGGAAACTATATCACAGAAGCAATCAACTTTCAGTCAATCGTTCTGAGTTGATCTTAAAACTTGGGAAGGCAGAAAGACCCTTCCACATCCAACGCCTATGAAGCAGCAGTTGCCTCCCTCATGTATATCCCCTGAGACCAACAATGCTAAAAAATATTGCTGCCATTTCGGCGGGGGACCTAGCATCCTCTGGCTGCTTGTTACCCCTCAGCCCATAGGGCTGTGGGGTCTTGTCGTTGCCATGTCCGTCCTAGCGTCCGTCCGTCAACATATTCTTGTCCGCTGAATATCTGCAGATCTATGAAAGTTGGGCCTGACCAAACTTTGTTGAGAGCTTCCTGAATGTTGACTGATGAAATGATTAGATTTTCAGATGGCTATGATGATTTCATGATTTTTTTGATTTTTTTTTATTATTTATTGATGGCTCAGCTTTGCACTGTTATCTATACCCATCAACATGTTCTTGTCCGCTGAATATCTGCAGATCTATCAAGTCGGGCCTGACCAAACTTTGGTGAGAGCTTCCTGAATGTTGACTGATGAAAGGATTAGATTTTTTGATAGCTATGATGATTTCATGATTTTTAATTATTTTTTTTATTATTTATTGATGGCTCAGCTTTTGCACTGTTATCTATACCCATCAACATGTTCTTGTCCGCTGAATATCTGCAGATCTATCAAGTCGAGCCTGACCAAACTTTGGTGAGAGCTTCCTGAATGTTGACTGATGAAATGATTAGATTTTCAGATAGCTATGATCATTTCATGATTTTTAATTATTTTTTTATATTATTTATTGATGGCTCAGCTTTTGCACTGTTAACTATGCCCATCAACATGTTCTTTTCCACTGAATATCTGCAAATCTTTCAAGTCGGGCCTGACCAAACTTTGGTGAGAGCTTCCTGAATGTTGACTGATGAAAAGATTAGATTTTCAGATGGCTATGATGATTTCATGATTATTTTTTTATTTTTATTATTTATTGATGGCTTAGCTTTTGCACTGTTATCTATGCCCATCGGGAACCCTTGGTTGCATGTTTCATTGTGACTTTTGAAGGTTCCCTGATACAAGAAAGCCTGGTCCATTCAAGATTCAAGATTATCATTGGATGGCCGGACTCCCCAATTCCCATTTATCTGGGAGCTTTCATGATGCTACATGTACACTTGTTCAACCTATGCACTACCCTCGGGAGGATTTCCCCACCCCTGGGGCATTAAATGTTGTTGGACTTTTTCCTATCCACAGCTTCTCAGCTTCATGTGATATGTATGAGATGCAGTGTACATTGTTTTTTCACACACACACATGCGGAATCACCTAAAATTTATTCCTTTATAGTAATAACTAACAGGTTGGTGGTGGTGACATTATTTTATTTCAGAAGTACATGTACAAGAGGAAATAACCAGCGGAGGGTTCCCACAGTATCGAACCCCTGTTAGGTTTGTATTTCGCGTCGCCTTAAATGAAGGACAAGATTTTTCTTCAATTTTGCTACATCGATTTATCTGAAAGCTTTTTGCACAAACCATATTTTATTTCAGAAGTATAATATGAAATAACTGGCAGGGGAATCCCTGCAGTATCGAACCCCTGTTAGTTTGAATTTCGCGTCGAGTTAAATGAAGGACAACATTTTTCTTTAATTTTGCTGTTAAATCATTCTATTCTACATCATATGATTTATCCTAAAACTTTTGCATGTTACTGTACCTTGGAAATTATTTAAAACGAGTGATTAGGAGAGCCCATTTTTAGCCTGACTCTGGGCAATTTTGAATCAGTTTGCATACCTGGAGCTTATGCCCCCCCCTAATGATAATGGTGGGTTTGTGTCAATCATTGTGTTTCTATGCCATTAACTTGTTATCACACTTGTGCAATGCATAAATTGCCACTGATAAAGCTACACTTTCTTGCATGCTGTAATCCCAGCACACCACTCACGTGAAAACGAAGTCTATTATATACATGGTACAGAAATCACACAAACTGTATCCGCAAGGCTGTATCCGCAAGGCTGTATCCAGGGATTTTTTGCAGGTTCTGACCCCAAACTCCCAGTTCCTTTTCGTAATTCATTATTGAGGGTCCAATTTTTTTTTTGTGAATTTCGGCGCAAAGAGCCTGTGATCAATCACAAAACAGAGGTTTATTAACATGAAATTCAATACCCAGCTATGCAATCGGATCGATATTGAGGTTCCCAAAATCTTTTTCTGGGACTATTTTCTTCAGAAATCCTTTCAAATTGAACAACAACACTTTCTTTTTTTGTTTCATTTGAGGTTTGGGCACCCATACGTTTTCCGGAACTAAATTGACTCTAGATGCAGCCCTGATCCTACTTGACTAATAAAAACAGGCTGAGGGGTCCACGCACCTTTTAGGTGCTTGCCTGCAATTCATGTTGCATGTGTTTTAGAATCAAGATCATGAGAAACAATCAACTAACAATAGCCTAAGCTCAGGTTGAATAAGATCGTTTGTCTCAAAGGTGCTAATTAACACTGCTGTGTATTATGTGTAGTGTAATATTTATCAATAAACACTCTACTATAATGAATCCATCTTCCTGTGTAGATGAAATTTTATTGTATTATAGCAAATTTGCCCATTTACAAATTAATCGCTGAATTACCCATACTGAATTCGAATTCAAATAATAAAGGATTTCTTGTTCAATTAGTCCAGTAAAGTAACTAATTTCAATACCATTACCAAAATGAGTAATGAAGTGTGCAATCCAAATATTTTGTTACTGAGAACAATAACAGTGCTATACCCATGTTGATTTGTATCATTGATACTGATTTGTTACCCCTCAGCCTATAAGGCTGTGGGGTCTTGTCGTCGGCAAGTACGTCTGGTCGTCAGTCGTCAACAATTCTTGTGACCGGTCTAGAAGCCAAACCGTTGCTTGTAGAGACTTCAAATTTGGTGTACAGTATTGTTGGGTGGTCAACCACAAGCCTATCGAATTTGGGTAATTTATGATGAATTTTGTGGTTTCCATGGCAACGTCACCGAAAATTCGTCAACAGTTCTCGTGACCGGTCTTGAAGCCTAACCGTTGCTTCTAGAGACTTCAAATTTGGTATGCAGGATTGTTGGGCGGTCAAAGACGAGCCTATTGAATCTGGACCAGATTGGTTGGAACTTTGGCAGCCATCTTCAATTTATGCGAAACCGTTGCAGCTTTCTCGTTACCAAGATATCTTTAGAACGACGTACCCTAGGCACACCAAACTTGCCGTGCACATCCATACGCCCGTGACTCGGAACCCTATTGAATCTGGACCCGATTGGATGGAAACTTTGGTGGCCATCTTTAATTTATGCGAAACCATGAATCTTGTGTATCTCGGAAACCATTTCGCTGTTCATTGTGAAACTTGGTATAGATTATCGATACAACTTGCCGTGCACATCCATATGTTCGTGACCCAGAACCCTATTGAATCTGGACCCGATTGGATGGAAACTTTGGCGGCCATCTTTAATTTATGCGAAACCATGAATCTTGTGTATCTCAGAAACCATTTCACTGTTCAGTGTAAAACTTGATATAGATTATCGATACATCAAGAAACTTTAAAGGAATGACCAAACCAGTTTCCCTGATTGGGTGAAAGCCTTGGCAGCCATCTTTAATTTATGCAGAATCTTTAATGATGTATTTCTCTGATACCATTGAAGTGTTCTATACGAAACTTGGTATACAGCATCGATGTATCAAAAGACTTGCATTGAATAACCACATCAGTTTTTCTGAGAGGCGGGAAGGATGGCCGACCATTTTAATTTATGCAAAATCATTAATGATCTTGATCTCTGATACCGTTAAAGTGCTCGATGTAAAATTTGGTAAATATCATCGATGCATCAAGATACTTATGATGAATGACAGAACTGGTTTCTCTGATTGGGCGAAAATCTTGGCAGCCATCTTTAATTTATGCAAAAGTTTTAATGATGCATCTCTGATACCATTTAAGTGTTTTATATGAAACTTGGTATACAGCATCGATATATCAAGAGTCGATATCTCACAATGAATAACCACATCAGTTCCTCTGAATGACGAGAAGGATAGGCAATCATCTTTATGCAAAATCATTAGTGATCTTTATCTCTGATCCCGTTCTGCCATATTTTTCGCACGTAATATGTTTTTTACTTTAACGGTATCAGAGATCAAGATCATTAATGATTTTGCATAAATTAAAATGGTCGGCCATCCTTCCCGCCTCTCAGAAAAACTGATTTGGCGGAAATCTTGGTGACCATTTTAATTTATGCAAAATCATGAATGATCTATATCTGATACCATTTTAGTGCTTCATATGAAACTACAAATCATTGATACATCAAGAAACTTACAATTGGTGACAACCAATTTCTCTGATTAGGTGGAAAACTTGATTGCCATCTGTAATTTATGCAAAATCTATACCTCTGGTACTGTTCAAGTGTTTGATGCAAGACTACGTATACATCATCAGTACATCAAGAGACTAAAAATGAATGACCGAACCGTTCTCTGATTGGATGGAAACCTTGGCAGCCATTTTCAATTTATGTAAAATCATTGATGATCAAAAAATTCTTTGATACTGTTCAAGTGTTGAAGTGTGTTCAGTTTGCTTGGTATACGTCATAGATACATCAAGAGACAAGTAATGACTTCCGGTTTCTCTGATTGGACGGAAAACTTTGCAGCCATTTTTGATTGCAAGTTTTTTGATAATCTGTATATTGGTCACTTGACTGCTTGATGTTCCTGATATTTTCAAAGTAGTACATGTATGGTTCAAATTGAATAGATTGTGAATGGCTGGCACCCAGAGCCGAGGGGTTTTAGATGCGCAGTTTCGTATTTCTATCAAAAACTCTATATTACTTTGCTCCCACTGAAAATCGGATCACTTTTATTATTGTTCAGATTATTATTAGGGTTCAAAGCAAGAATGGCTTGAAGCCTTTTGTTTTTGTTCAGAATATTTTTGTTCTTCTGCCATATTTTTCGCACGTAATATGTCAAACTATTTATTATAGTTCTCCAATTCATCCAACATCCCACACTGAATTTATCACATGTTAATCTTTTACAAGCCACTGTTAAAGCATCTTCTGCATTCAACCAATCTTTCAGGCTTTTACATATGCATTTTCCATTCATTGTGTACCAATATACACTGACTAAAACTGTTTGGCTGAGGGGTTGTTGCACCTTTTAGGTGCTGCCTCATGTTTTTAATTTGAAAGTGGTTAATCCAAGGGCTGAATATGCACCATGTATATAATACTTTTGGTGATAATCTCTGTCTTAATTTTGGCACAACAAGATGACAAATAAAGTTAATGTTTCTATATAATTTTCCGTCATGCATCATTTGATGTAATCGCAAAAGTCGACTAAACTAATTCAGTCCTGTTGAATTACTTTTTAATACATATGGAGCTCAATCAATTGGGGAAAGCTAAGGGGGTTTCATTCGATCAACCTCCTGTTTTCTTGTGGGAAGAACGTTGACAGTATCTGAGGGGTTAACCTATCCTATATATCAGCATATGGATTTGCAACCCTCCATATCCTTTGTACAACTTTCTTGAAAAACTGCGGACTCTGCAGGTTGTGGTGGGCTGTTCCACTAGTACATGGCCGGAGTATGGTAATTCTGCTAATAAATCGATTACCCTATCGGAAATCGATCACCCACAATTTTTGGAGAAAAATACGATCGGAAGTTTTAAGAATTAATTACCCCAGTTTTTCAATAGATCCCGTTTGCAAACAGATTATCACACTCATGCTAAATGTGCCCTTGTTGACCTGTCAGTAAAAAAAAACAGTGGTGCCGTAGTAATACCTTATTTAGCATGTCAAGATCAACCTATCACACTCCACCTGTTTAATTGAAGTCTGGAACTTCTAATCTGGGAAGGGATTTCCAAGACCATCGCACCTGGCTGTCGTTTTTTTCTGATGATAGACAACAGAGTAGTCTCTTATGAAGACATTGTTACGGCCTATGAAACGTTTAGAGCCAGAGTGTTGGGAACTGGACCCTTGCTGAATTCATTCGCTGAATAAAGCGACTTTCGGGATAAATTGTCCGTTTTCATTCATTTCCAATAAATCCATCACCGCTCTGTTTTACCACCTCAAATATCACTTCCGGTGATTGATTTATCAAGGGAATTACCACAGCTACTCAGCTTCTCTTCAAATTCATTTGGTAACATCAGCGGTCTTCTGGAAGAAATAATGGCCCTTGTGAAACGTTAGACGACCATCAATTGTGAAAATGACGTAACACTTCCTGATGTTTTCCTGTGGACACTGCTTATTTTCTCTATTTTTTTATTTCTATTTTTTCCACTTATTCTCTTGGGAAATATGATGGAACTTTTCGTATTGATTGGGAGCTCAAAGGTTACACTTCACCTGAATTAATTAATTTCACACTCGGACGTGATTTAAGGAACTGTATGGATTTGAAGGTCAATTGTCTAATATTGAGTGAAATATGTTTATTTGTGAAAAAAAGTGCTTTTGGATAGTTCTCTTTAGTTAGTGACATATATTTGACATTCTATTCTATGCAGAAAAAAATTATATATGGCCTGTTGGTGCCAGCTGTCTGCTTCAGTTGTCCCTTATGTAACTATAGTGATGAAATAATTTGCATGCTTGTACAAATATGCAGTATGATCAAGTGGAACTGTGGGACAACACTGGTATGATATGTCTGTAGATTTTGAACTTTGAAAAATAATTATCACTGATATTCAGAATTCCATTAATAACTCTCCAACATTTAATGTTGTGAGTAGATTATCTTTCATCCCAGAAATGTCAAATGATCATATCCATCAGTCTCGTGTTATTTCTATCAAACCTTCACACGAGTAGCCCATAGCATGCAATTATCTGTCCAATGTTGATGGGATATTGACAAGGATTCCATATCAATAGACTGGAAATTCGCTTGGTGCCAGTATCAGACAGTTGGACATACGCGATACACACTTTGTGCCATGCTGTTGTGAGCAGGTGGCGACTTTCCCATGTCAAAACACTTGATACTGTAAATCTCGATCCCTCTTGGCATTTTCATCAGTTTTCTTTGACAGCCCTGCCACAACAACACAGTCATATCACTGATTTATATGGCTTTTATTTCAGCTATATTAACTATATTCTCACAGCTATTCAGTAGGACTGCTTGGAGATATTTGGAACATTTCATTTATATGTTGGAACTTGGGGAATGCCTTGCAGATAACAAATTATGAGGTAAGATATTTGGTTTTTCTTCCGAGGTTTGGTATGGGGGTCACTTTGGTAAGAACGAAGTGCTCCTGATTTTGAGTAAGATGCCTTTTACCCCATATACATGTAGATACACCGAATGGTTGCAGAGATATTGGAGTTTGAAGTTTAAATCTGATAGCTAAGGATTTTATGTAAGGAGATTATGAGCTAAATTTATTCTGGAATATTCATAGAGCTATCAGACTAATCTCTTTCTAACTTATAATAATGCTTATATTTTATAGTATTATGTAAACTATTTAACGTTTTGGTAAAATCCGAGCAACAAGTTACTAAGGGCTATATTTTGGATATTGCGCATGTTATGAAATGTTAATTACTAAATATTCAGTAATGTGTCTATGTGATTCATTTCATTAAAAAATTCACTTTAACTATTTAAGTTCCTGGAATAAAACACTTGGTTACGAGTTGCTATGGTAACCTTATTTCTGAATGTTGATGGAATGCAACAGAATCAGAATCCTATGTATATCAGAAAAGAAATATCAGAAAAGAAAAAAAATCATTATTTGTGTATCTAATTATATCTAGTTCACTGTGTCACCCCATTAAAACTCATTTGCAAACCAGTAGAAATTGTATTGGCCCTCAACAAGACTTTCGTTGTATGGCATTCTTTCTTGATTTATAGGCCATGGTAGAAATAGTATTGGCCAACAAGACTTCCATTGTATGGCAGTCTTTCTTGATTTATAGGCCATGGTAGAAATAGTATTAGCCCTCAACAAGACTTCCATTGTATGGCAGTCTTTCTTGTAGGCCTCAGAGTGTTTCTTAATATTTCCTATATTTTTTAGATTTTCCTATATTCTATATTTTTGCAAAAGCTAAATGAAAATAATCAGTTTCTACCTTGCTGTTGCTCTTGTTTTGTCTGTTTGCGGTTTTATTCATCAAAAATTGGCCAGAATGCATCTGCAGCCTTTTAGAACCTCAGAGCTTCCGTGGCCTAAGTGGGCCCTGGACACTCGCCTAAAGTGCTGGGATAGTAGCCCCTCTATATTGTGTAAGAATTCTCCTATATACTTCTATATTTCTTGGAAAAATTTCCTATATTTCTCCTATATTTTCTTGAAAAAAACCTGTATATTCTCCTACATTTTTGCTGAGGGGCACTCTGACCACTGTTCCTTCATTTGTAGGCCATGGTAGAAATAGATTTGGCCCTCAACAAGACTTCAGGTGTATGGCATTCTTTCTTGATTTATAGGCAAGGGTAGAAATAGTATTGGCCTTCAACAAGACTTCAGGTGTATGGCATTCTTTCTTGATTTATAGATCGTGTGGTATTGGCCCTCAACAAGACTTCCGTTGTATGGCATTCTTTCTTGGTGTATATAGGCCATGGAAGAACTCTTGGAAATGTATAGGACTCTCTTCAAACTGTAGAATGGCAGGATATGTTCACTTGTTAGGGCATGACATCTTCTTTTGCATGGCATATGGCTGTTTGTAGGATGCCCCAATTTTGAGAAGTCTACAAGTCAATGGCCTTCTGTCTTGATATTGGGCCTTCATGATTCCAAACTTCAGGTGAACCTTCAAGTGTATTAGCTTACATCTTGGTGTATATTTAGCTTAACTTAATGGTGGCCCCACCATCAGGTGTGTGGACATTTGGCTTGGAAAATAGGCCAGTTTAGTGGCCCTCTGCCTTCAGGTTTATGGCATTTTGGCTTGGTAAATAGACCAGCTTAATGGCTGTCTGCATTCAGATGTATGGTCTTTCGAATGGGTATATAGGCCAGCTTAATGGCCCTCTGCCTTCAGTTTATGGCTTTCTGGCTTGGTAAATAGACCAGCTTAATGGCTGTCTGCATTCAGGTGTATGGTCTTTTGAATGGGTATATAGGCCAGCTTAGTGGCCCTCTGCCTTCAGGTTTATGGCATTTTGGCTTGGTAAATAGACCAGCTTATTGGCTGTCTGCATTCAGATGTATGGTCTTTTGAATGGGTATATAGGCCAGCTTAATGGCCCTCTGCCTTCAGTTTATGGCTTTCTGGCTTGCTAAATAGACCAGCTTAATGGCTGTCTGCATTCAGGTGTATGGTCTTTTGAATGGGTATATAGGCCAGCTTAGTGGCCCTCTGCCTTCAGTTTATGGCTTTCTGGCTTGGTAAATAGACCAGCTTAATGGCTGTCTGCATTCAGGTGTATGGTCTTTTGAATGGGTATATAGGCCAGCTTAATGGCCCTCTGCCTTCAGTTTATGGCTTTCTGGCTTGGTAAATAGACCAGCTTAATGGCTGTCTGCATTCAGGTGTATGGTCTTTTGAATGGGTATATAGGCCAGCTTAATGGCCCTCTGCCTTCAGGTTTATGGCATTTTGGCTTGGTAAATAGACCAGCTTAATGGCTGTCTGCATTCAGGTGTATGGTCTTTTGAATGGGTATATAGGCCAGCTTAATGGCCCTCTGCCTTCAGTTTATGGCTTTCTGGCTTGGTAAATAGACCAGCATGGCTGTCTGCATTCAGGTGTATGCTCTTTTGAATGGGTATATAGGCCAGCTTAATGGCCCTCTGCCTTCAGGTTTATGGCATTTTGGCTTGGTAAATAGACCAGCTTAATGGCTGTCTGCATTCAGGTGTATGGTCTTTTGAATGGGTATATAGGCCAGCTTAATGGCCCTCTGCCTTCAGTTTATGGTTTTCTGGCTTGGTAAATAGACCAGCTTAATGGCTGTCTGCATTCAGGTGTATGGTCTTTTGAATGAGTATATAGGCCAGCTTAATGGCCCTCTGCCTTCAGTTTATGGCTTTCTGGCTTGGTAAATAGACCAGCTTAATGGCTGTCTGCATTCAGGTGTATGGTCTTTTGAATGGGTATATAGGCCAGCTTAATGGCCCTCTGCCTTCAGGTTTATGGCATTTTGGCTTGGTAAATAGACCAGCTTAATGGCTGTCTGCATTCAGGTGTATGGTCTTTTGAATGGGTATATAGGCCAGCTTAATGGCCCTCTGCCTTCAGTTTATGGCTTTCTGGCTTGGTAAATAGACCAGCTTAATGGCTGTCTGCATTCAGGTGTATGCTCTTTTGAATGGGTATATAGGCCAGCTTAGTGGCCCTCTGCCTTCAGGTTTATGGCATTTTGGCTTGGTAAATAGACCAGCTTAATGGCTGTCTGCATTCAGGTGTATGGTCTTTTGAATGGGTATAGGCCAGCTTAATGGCCCTCTGCCTTCAGTTTATGGCTTTCTGGCTTGGCATACAGGCCAGCTTAATGACTGTCTGTCTTCCGGTGTTTGGCCTTCTGGCTTATATACAGGCCAGCTTAGTGGCCCTCTGCCTTCAGGTGTTTGGCCTTGGCTTGATATATATGCCAGCTTGGTGGCCCTCTGCCTTACGGTATATGGCCTTCTGGCTTGATATATAGATCAACGTATTGGCTCTCTGCCTTCAGGTGTATATAGCCTTTTGGCTTCGTATAAACTGGCCTTCTGCCTTCAGGTGTATCACCTTTTGGATTTTTATACCTTCAGGTAGTTGTATTGGCCTGATTGGACGATATTAGCATTGGTTCCCCTCTCACATGGGTAGTGGCTTTTGGCCTATTAGGTGTATAGCAACATTAATGTCTTTTGGCACACTTTGCATTTTATTGCTCTTGGGAGTCCAAGTTGACCATCCTTGATTAACTGGGACTTAGGTACTTCTGGGTATGGGAAGCAAAATTATTGGTCAAGTTTGTATTAGATCAATGCCCTAGCTGAATGCATTAATCTGACAAGATTTTCAATATCTCGTCAATACATGGTCTTTGTTCTCATATCCTGTGATGTCTGTCCACTTATCATGGGTCTGGTCAATACAGGTGCTATGGTAACAACTCTATTTCTATTCAATACAACCAAACCATACGTTCTGCAGGTGCAATATTTATTTGTGACATATTCTATCTCAGAGTTGGATAAACACAGCAGCTACTTCCCATACTTGAATAATCCACCCACGTTCACTTGGATCATTTTGTACAACATATGATGCCATACTCTAGTTAACCCTCTCTCCACTAACCTAATTCTTCATAAAGCACATTTGAATGTAGAAAGTTAAAGAGGACCCAGACAAATTAAATTTACCTCTACTGCACATGTTTTTGTGCACATCCACCAAGATAGGATTATTGTGAGGACAGTGTATAACAAGAGCCCAAGGGGCTTCAATATATGCTTGTACACCAGATTTTGTGCTTATGAGAATGTAACATTTATGACATATTATATTGAATGATCTTGGTAACTAGATGACCTTGAAACAAGAGCCTGGAATTCACATATCCCACAATGAAATCAACAACAGTGAAATGCAAGAAAATATTTTTCTTCAAATAGATTCTATATTAATAATAATAATAATAAGCTTTATTTCAAGAGGGTGGTACAATACTCAGTCAGCTACAGGCTGATCTACCCTGAGGCCCTCACACACACACACATGTACAAAATCAGCATCAATAGAGAAGAATATTGACAGACATATATTCAGTAAAATAAAATAGTACTAATCAAACATTTTTCATATATTGAGTTCTAAAACTCTGCACTGAGGAAGCACTATGGCATTCTGGTTTTAGTGAATTCCACAAAACTGAACCAGAGTATGACAGAGACTTTTTGAATAGTTCAGAATGTGGAAGGGGAATTTTCAAATTGTTATTTGTGTGAGAACGGAGAATCCTATGACTAGAGATATTGTTCGAGAAGAGTTCTTTCATATAATGTGGGTAGTGATCATTAAGAGATTTATACACAGTAACAGCCTTGTGGTATTTTACATACTCTTCAATATTTTGCCAACCCAGAGTTTTGAATAACTCAGCTGTAGAAGTACTTTTGGTTTTGTTCAGAATAAGTCGAGCAGCAGTTTTTTGCAGTTTATTTACTCGATCCAGAAGATGTTTGGAACAATTTCCCCATATGGATATACAGAAGTTAATGTGAGGCAACACATAACCATTATAAAAAATCAGTCGAGTATTCTGTGGAAGTAAATTCCTGTGTTTTCTCAATATGGACAGCATGGAGGATATTTTATTGCAAATGGTGTCCACATGATTTTTCCATGATAAATTTTCCTGAATATGCAGACCGAGCAATTTTTGGCTTGACACTTTCTCAATTATAGTGTCTTCAACTGTGATATTGTAACTTTGCTGACCACTATTCTTGAGTTTAGCAGCTGTTCCTATTAACATAATTACATTGACTTAGTTTTTTGGGGATTAATAATCATTTTATTGTCTCTGCACCACGTTTGAACACCCAACATGCCTTGGGTAAGTCTGTGTTCAATGACACATACAGATTTTGAGGAAGTGTGTACAGAGGTGTCATCAGCATACTTATCAACATCACAGCTGTTCACGGACAATACAATATCATTCAAATACAGTATAAATAAGAGGGGCCCAAGTATGGACCCCTGTGGAACACCAGAATTAACTCTTAAAGGATCAGAGACTGCTTTTCCAAGGGACACTCTTTGGAATCTTGAACTCAAATATGATGTAACCCATTGTAAAGCAGAGTCAGTAAAGCCATATATTTTCAATTTCTGCAATAGTAAATCGTGATCAACAAGGTCAAAGGCCTTTTTGAAGTCTATCATCACCAGACCAACTAGTTCCCCATTGTCTATAGCTTGATTCCAGCTTTCTGTGAGTTTGGTCATAGCAGTAAAACAGGAATGTTTGGGGCGAAAACCAGACTGATTTTTTGTAAGGAGATCATGGGATGAAATAAAAGTGTATAACCAGTCATAAACATGTCGTTCCAGTATTTTTGATAGGACAGGTAATATGGATATAGGTCTGTAATTTTCGGCCTTGTTTATAGACCCCGACTTGTGGAGAGGGTAAACTTTGGCTTCTTTCCATTGGTCAGGGAAAATGCCTGTTTGTATACTCAGGTTGAGGATTCTTGTTATAGATGGAGTTATTATGTCTGCTGTTACCTTTAGAAATTTAGGACTAATTCCATCCAGACCCGTACTTTTGGATGGGTCTAATTCACCAAGGTAGTTAAATACAAATGATTCAGTCACAGGTGGAATTGAAAAGGTATTACCAGGAGGAAGTTTTTGAGAAACATAGTCTTGAAGTTTGTTAAGAGTCGAACCAGGGGCACTGTTATCTTTTGGTAGTAGCCGTTCAGCTGCATGAATAAAGAAATTGTTGAGTTCATCAACAATAGCATCTGGGTCAGTTAAGATCTTGTGATCTGTAGTTAATGAGAAGGGTGTAGTCCTGTTACTATTTGGGTTTAGTTTGTTAATAATTTTCCATGGGTTATGATGTTTGTCATTTTCTATCTCAGATTTGAGGAAGTCCTGTTTAGCTCTGTGAATCAGACCATTTACTTTGTTCTTCAATTGTTTGAATTGAACATCTTGTTGGGAGTGGGAAAGTTTGTCCCTCTCAGACATAGTGTGTAATATTTCTTCAGTTAGCCATTCTGGTTGTTTTAAGCATTATTCTATGTTTATCTGGAAATCCCAGTTAGTTGAAATGCAGAGCCACTAGATAACTATAGTAGATAATTGAAAATGATTATTTCTTTAATTTCAGGCATCCTTGTGCCTGCGATTGAATAGGACAACATTATGTGTGTTCTTCAAATAACGCAATAACATTTGGTACTGTGAAACCATAAGGGCAATATACATTGTATTTCAACTTTCGAAGGATATGATCAAAATTAGCACCCCATGCTGAGAATCACCATTGGAGAGTAGAATAAGCATAACAAACATTTGATAAAATGTAATTTGTTTTTCAGAAGAACTGTGTGGATGTTAAGATTATACAGCCAGATGAGTTCAGTTGGGGAATGACTGAAGGCAGAAGTGAAGACATTTAGGGACAAACTTTGAAGACACTGTTGGTAAATTGTGGAGTCGAATATTGTATAAATCGAAGATGTTTGATTGTGCTGCCGAGAAAATTTACCCTATCAAGATAATTTCTTCAAAAACAAATTGCAAAAGGCATTGTTAGTTTAATAATATTTGAAAAATAAGATTATTCTAAAAGATTTTTAAACTTTTCACAGTGACAATGAGTAAAAAATATATACTGCCAGGCAAGAATCCATAAAGGTAGACTTGTATTGGAAATGATGTTTCCAGATTTGGATACTTGCTCAAACTACTGCATCAAAGTTTCCAGTGAGAATTTATATCATTAAATCATCCTGAACAGTTCATGATGACTCCATGATGTACGAGAGCGAAGATTGTGGGATTGCTGAAGGGCCAAGGTTATGACAGACTCGGAGTCGTCTGGTCTCCTTGAGAAGTTCCTTATAGATTGTTCAGATGACGCAGATGAAGGGGACACAGAGAATCACTACCTCAATTACAGGTAACGATGCCATTACTTATTCAGGCCTCCTATATTTCCTATATTTTCCTATATTTTTTAGTCATTCTTATATTTTATTATATTTTACTCAAAACCTCCTATATTTCCTATATTTTGACTTTTTCTCATGAAAACTGTCACCAATGCTCTGAAATGAGTCAATTTGGCATGAGAAAATACATCTCAGAAAAAAATATAAAAACATTTCAATCTCTCTTTTTTGATCCAAGCAGCAGAATGGGTCTCCTCAATCACCACCACTATGACCGCATTCAGTGGAAATAATTTTATTAAACACCAGAAAACTACCAATTTTGGAACATACAATGTAGTAGTGACCTGTCTTACACTCCCTAATTTCCTATATTTTATTAAGAAAATTCCTATATTTCTCCTATATTTTGGCAAATTTCTCCTATATTTTCACTGTGAGCCACTTGCAGGCCTGCTTATTGTCTCTCATGCAGACAGTATATATGTTATACTTCAATGAAATGAAGTTCAGCTGTAGGACATGATCAAAAGTCATTCAGATGGATAATCCATGATTTCTTCATTACTTCAATGAGCCCCGGCCGTGGGACTCCCAGGTTGACCTGGGGTGTCGTGCATCACCCCAGGTGATGGTAAGACTATGCCTCAGCGCCTCGGACAGCTTGTCAAGAGAAGCAACTAACTGGGGCCCATGTTGGGTTCCCCAGTGTGAAAAGGAATGGTACTTAACCTGTGAGGTCCCGAATAAAAAAGTAAAAGGATCCTACCCATGGGATTTCCGGGTGTGAAAAGGAATAGGACCCAAATGTCCTGATTATGACTGAAATATTGTTGAAAATGACATTAAGTCATATTCACTCACTCATTCACTCATCCATTATTTCAATGATTTTACAGAGTGATCAAATTTATTATAACCACCAATTGAATTTTGTCCCCAAAATTGGGGATGATTGAATTTTGATAGGGGGATTGAATTAATAGAAGGATTATGCTTATAACTGTGAAGCAATGGTGTGGTCGAGGCTTTTTTCTTTATGTGTCCTAGGCACACCAGTCCAATGCCTTTCCGTATAGATTAAACTGACTCATTTGGATGGATGCAATATATCTTGATGTATTTTATTCTCAGAAATGTTCATACAATGAAAATTATTATTACATGTATCAATGATTAGAACTGACATGGATCTGGTCACATGTGTGATATGTTACTGATATGTTCTGGTTGCCATGGTAGTATGGTCTCCCTGGTGATAGATGATCAATGTTGTACCAGTATTGACATGTTATCTCTATAAAAACATCAAACTGATTGATTAAAGCTCATAATTAGGTTAGACAGATGGTCAACAGGTCTGTTATAGGTACAGACTTCAGGATTATTATAAGACTATCTATGACACCGGTTCGAGGGTCTTCATTTGCCTTATTCAGTATACTACATTAAACGTTGTAATAATAAGCCACATCGTGATCCCAGAAGTACCGCATATTCTTGCCAGGCGCGACACTGGAGGGCACGTTCACGCACATGCGTTTTTTCATGAGGGCCAGCAATGCTGCCATCTCGGAACGCTTACTTGTGCTAAAATGCTAAAATTATTCTAACCACATTTATTGTGTGAATTTCTTGAACTGTTGAAACAGCACTCAGACTAAATAACCGGGCTTTGCTGGCTCCCGTGATAAAAATGCATGTGCATGAACCTGCCCTTCAGTCTCACGCCTGGCTTGAATATGCGATAATATGCAGTACTTCTGGGATTACGATGTGGCTTATTCAGTCACCTTAATAATTTTCAATCACCACCAGATTTTGATTCAAATTTTGATGAGTCTCTTAAATATACATGATATGGGAGAAATTAGATATGGTCCTTTTATGTATCATTTGATTAGCTATTCATGCTAATAAATATAATCACCCCAATATTTATTGGTGAGACAATCGAGTACATCTCCTCTCATTGATTTATTAGAACTTTCAATTAATGTCATATTAAAACAATTATGTGAAATTAGTTATATAATCTTCGACCATGGAGGCCAGCAAATATCTTGTTTGCTCATTTGTTATGAGAGTTGAATTGAAATTGTAAAAACAAAATTTATCTATTTAATCCCTCCTAAATTATGAAAATTGACAAATTGAACAGGTAGGCTAATCAAATTGAACAGGTACATGTAGGCTGATTCAATTGAACAGGTAGGCTGGTCAAATTTATTATTCACCAAGCGAATTAATTATGAAATAATTTTGGGAAATTTTGCTGTACTCCATATTTAAGTTTGAATATGCCACTTAAACTCAATAACATTTAGCTGTATGAGGAGCATTCTACAGGGAATACCATGCAGCGATTGTTTCTAGTAAAACCCAACACAATTGATCTGTATCATTCATTTGTTTATTACCAAATCTGTAACCCAGAACTGTAAACTGGGGTGAATGGGAAAGATTTGGGTGGTTGGAACATTGTAGCCATTATCCTGTATGACCATGCACTGATATTCATTTTTTGTCCACTCATGGTGTCTACACAGTTATTATTACCCCTCAGCCCATAGGGCTGTAGGGTCTTGTGGTTGCCATGTCCGTCCGTCCGTCCGTCAACATTTTCTTGTCCGCTGAATATCTGCAGATCTATGAAGGCGGGCCTGACCAAACTTTGGTGAGAGCTTCCTGAATGTTGACTGAAGAAATGATTAGATTTTCAGATGGCTATGATGATTTCGTGATTTTTAATTATTTTTTTTATTATTTATTGATGGCTCAGCTTTTGCAATGTTATCTATGCCCATCAACATGTTCTTGTCCGCTGAATATCTGCAGATCTATCAAGTCAGGCCTGACCAAACTTTGGTGAGAGCTTCCTGAATGTTGACTGATGAAGTGATTAGATTTTCAGATGGCTATGATGATTTCATGAATTTTAATTATTTCTTTTATTTTGTTTATTGATGGCTTGGCTTTTTGCACTGTTATCTATGCCCATTGGGAACCCTTGGTTGCATGTTTCATTTTGACTTTTGAAGGTTCCCTGATACAAGAAAGCCTGGGCCATTCAAGATTACCATTGGATGGAACTCCCCAATTCCCATATATTCTGAGAGCTTACATGATGCTACACTTGTTCAACCTATGCACTACCCTTGGGGGATTTCTCCACCCCTGGGGCACTAAATGTTAAAGTTTTGGACTTTTCCCTATTTACAGCTTCTCAGCCTGCAGTGTACATTGCTTTTTCACACACATGCTGAATCACCTAATTTTTTTTCCTTTTATAGTAATAACTAACAGGTTGGTGACATTATTTTATTTCCCAAGTACAAGAGAAAATAACCGGCGAGGGGGTCCCCGCAGTATCGAACCCCTGTTAGGTTTGAATTTCATGTCGCCTTAAATGAAGGACAACATTTTTCTTCAATTTTGCTGCATCGATTTATCAGAAAGCTTTTGCACAAACCATATTTTATTTCAGAAGTATAATATGAAATAACTGGCAGGGGAATCCCTGCAGTATCGAACCCCTGTTAGTGTGAATTTCGTGTCGCCTTAAATGAAGGACAACATTTTTCTTCAATTTTGCTATTAAATCATTCTACTCCACATCATATGATTTATCTTAAAGCTTTTGCACAAAACATATTTATTTCAGAAGTGTAGTTTGAATTTCGCATCACCTTAAATGAAGGACAACATTTTCCTTCAATTTTGCTGTTAAATCATTCTATTTTACATCATATGATTTATCCTAAAACTTTTGCATGAACCATATTTGTGTCCACACATTTAACTGGTACAACATAATGCTTCAATTTTTGTCACCAAACATGTTACTGTACCTTGAAAATTATTTAAAACGAGTGATTAGGAGAGTGTCAATCAGTGTGTTTCTATGCCATTAAACTTATCACATTTGTGCAATGCATAAATTGCCACTGATAAAGCTACACTTTCTTGCATGCTGTAATCCCAGCACACCACTCACGTGAAAACGAAGTCTATTATATCTATCACTTTCATTTTTTGTTTCATTTGAGTTTTGGGTGCCCATACGTTTTTTGGAATGCAGCCCTGATCCTACTTGACTAAAAAAAAAACAGGCTGAGGGGTCCACGCACCTTTTATGTGCTTGCCTGCAATTCATGTTAAAACTTTGATATCGACAGTGAATTACATACTTTTAAGAAAAAAAGTGACTGTCCCTATTTTCCCCAATGTTGGGGTGGATAGGGACAGTTGCTTTTTTCTTTTCTTTTTTAGTTTATACCTATTATCCCCATGAATGAGGTGGATAGGGACTATGGCTTAGTTTTTAAGCATACATCAGGTTCATTTTAAACCACAGAAAGCCTTGAAGTTTAATTATTAACTAGCTTCTATGAAATCCGATCTAGAAAAAGAAATGAAGTTTAATTAACATGCAGGCATGACGGAGCCGGGGAAGCCAGCGGGGTTGTTCAGAATGGCCATTTTACATGGGTCCGGTCACATGAAAGATCGAAGAAGGTGTTCCGTGGCAACTGGAATCAATTCAGTGAACCTTTTGCTCAGCATGTGTGCTGAAACCACATGAGAGCTATCTGTTGAGACAACATGCAGGCACTTGAAGCCGTTGACTCACTCAAGGTTTGTCTCTCAACTGCACTGGGCTTAAGTAATTTATGGGAACCAGTTTCCAACAGCTTTTAAAGTGTTTGTCCCTATTCACCTCCTTGTCCCAATTCACCCCAGTGTGTCTTCTCAGGACATTAAGCTGTCTGCCAAATTCAAAATTTTTGATAAGCTGTGATTATTATGATTTCAGTAAATGTATGGAAAAGGTCAAACGAAAGAGAATGACAGTTACATTAAGGAAGCTGGAAGAGAAGGAATTAGCTTGAAGGTGTTTATCATCTGTATTAAAACAATAACATCTTTTGTTCAATCACTGTGAACACATATCTCTTCATTCACTCTCTGGGACAGGCGATCGAGTTCTTGTCTGCATTCTCAGTGCAGCTTGTCAAATGGTAGCTGTGATTATAAACAGGCAAAGGCACATAACATATACATGCACTGTTCTGTAGATCGAGTAAAATATTTGGTCCCATTCTGGGTACCTGAAGCAGACATGTTGTAAACAATAGTTCATTGCTGTGTGTATTGTACCTCCAGAATGATCCACTTGAAAACCTTTCTCAGTGTTAGTTTGTTGAACTCTCAATTTTGTACAATTGATTTACTATACTTGATGGTTGTCTGCAAGCAATTCAATCTGTCAGGTTAGGGATCACAGTGTTATTTACTCTAGCCCACTCCTGATCACCAACACTAACATGATCAACACTTGAACAGATTCATGGATTTAATCTCAGATGTCATGATCACTTGTGGCAAATACACACATGGTACAAGCCCTTATTATGGCATACATCATAGAGAAATATACCTATGGTTGGCCATCCCTGCCAGAATTCGTCATTTACAGGATGCCTGTAAATAATATATACCATGGTATAAAATGCCAAGCCTGCCATAATTCGTATTTACAGGGTGCCTGTAAATGCCAAGCCTGCATATAATTCGTATTTACAGGATGCCTGTAATTATTTTGTACCATGGTATAAAATCACCAAGCCTGCCACAATTCGTATTTACAGGATACCTGTAAATGCCAAGCCTGCCATAATTCGTATTTACAGGATGCCTGTAATTATTTTGTACCATGGTATAAAATTGCCAAGCCTGCCACAATTCGTATTTACAGGATACCTGTAAATGCCAAGCCTGTCATAATTCGTATTTACAGGATGCCTGTAATTCATTTAGCCGTAAGTCGTAAATTTACGCCTTCTTATCATTTCCACCAATGATATGCGCTTTTACAAATTTGGTGCCGGGTTTTACGCAACCTCCAAACAGGGCTATCTTCCCTCCTGTCAGTCGATCGACCCTGCTCTCAGTAAATTATACAGGTCGAAACATTCGCTCTGGCAAAACATTCGCCCTGGCAGTCTCCGCACAGTGAGTCTTCACCACGTCATGTAGCCTTTGGCGGAGATTAAAAGTGCGAGATTATCCGAACTGTTCGGTATCGCAACAACTTGAATTAACCAGAATTAATCAAGTACAGCACATCTGTACTTAAATAACTGTTCGTCTCCGTTACATCAATGGTCAAAATTTGGCCGCCGACAGTGATAAAACTAAGCCCCTTGATTATTTTATTACCGCTTATCTTACCACATGCATGGTGGGCTGGCTGACCAGGCTTTCATGGACTCCCGGCTAATTCCGCAATGTTCCGCGGTGGTATGAGCATGTTTTAGGGAGTTAAATCATGATAATGTAAATGTGTTAAAAAGGCGATTTTCGCTCGTGTGAGCACCCTAATCGAATGTCGGAATATGTAAAGCAGCCAGCCATCTCATCAATGTGTCCATTTATATTATCCGGAAGTCTCTGGAAAATATTTTATTTTACGAGAACAATTCACTCAGCTTGAATATATATGTTCATTCATCCATATATCTGGATGTAGTGGACGGATTTCAATGTTTTTTGCACCAAAAGGCATCATTTTCCAAGCCTGATTTCCTGGCTACCATGATTTCCAACTAGAGCCATTATTTACAGATTGGTCGGTTTACGGTTGGTTGTAGTTTATCTCCGCCCAGGTTACTGTAACCAGTGTTGAAAGATGGACCAGAGTTTTAAGACATCAAGTATATTGATTGCTGTCAGTGGCCAGACCTGAACACACAGGACAGGGTCACAGCAATAAAACCAGCAGTGTCAACAGATTAAGACCTCATTATCTAGCCTGCTTGCTTTGATATTTCTTTGAGCAGGGTTCTAAGCGGATTAAACACAGAAGGTGGTAGATGAGACTTGATAAGATGTTATTCCCCCTTCTTTTGTAGGCTCCTTGATCAAGGTTAACGGTCGTTTGTTTGAAAACAAATCCGCGATGCTTGCCTTGTCGGAATTAAATGGTCCCGCACATTCACATCTGCAAAATTATATATCCCCGTATTTAGTATGTGGACTGTTTTTGGCTGGTAAAATTCAGGTTTTGTGAAATGATGTTTTGGTAGATGGCTGTATGTAAATTGACTGAGGGTAGGGTCGATCCACAGGCAGAAGGGAAGATGACCCTGTTTGAAGGTTGTGTAAAGCCCAGCACCAAATTTGTAAAAGCGTATATCATTGGTGGAAATAATAAGAAGGCGTAGATTTACGACTTATGGCTAAATGAATTACAGGCATCCTGTAAATACGAATTGTGGCAGGCTTGGCGATTTTATACCATGGTACAAAATAATTACAGGCATCCTGTAAATACGAATTATGGCAGGCTTGGCATTTACAGGTATCCTGTAAATAAGAATTGTGGCAGGCTTTGCGATTTTATACCATGGTACAAAATAATTACAGGCATCCTGTAAATACGAATTATGGCAGGCTTGGCATTTACAGGCACCCTGTAAATACGAATTATGGCAGGCTTGGCATTTTATACCATGGTATATATTATTTACAGGCATCCTGTAAATGGCGAATTGTGGCAGGGATGGCCAACCATATATACCCTCTTGCCAATCTGGCTGCCTGTCCATCAACAATGTTATCACGATATCTCTTGAGGAAGGCATTCCAAATTCATACAACTTTCGCTTCTGGTGGTGGACCATAAGCCTATTGAAATTACTGACAGATCTATTATTTCACAGTCGAATCAAACAGTAAAAATAGATCCAATTGATGTCAGCATCCTATTGAAGATGATCGACCTTGACCTATTTCTTCAGCATCAAATTATGATACGGTAAAATTAGATTTAATATCTCTTGAAAGATTAGCCATAGAAAGCCTGTCTAGATTTACACCAGATATGCCAATCTGATTACTGACCAGAATCTCATTGAAGATGACTGACCTTGACCAGAACCTCACTCAAGATGGCTGACCTTGACCAGAACCCCATTGAAGATGACCGACCTTGACCAAAACCCCATTGAAGATGACTGACCTTGACCAGAACCCTATTGAAGATGACTGACCTTGACCAGAACCCCATTGAAGATGACTGACTTTGACCAGAACCCCACTGAAGATGACTGACCTTGATCAGAACCCCTTTGAAGATGGCTGGCCTTGACCAGAATCCCATTGAAGATACTGGCCTTGACCCCCCAATGAAGATGACTGACCTTGACCAGAACCATATTGAAGATGACTGACCTTGACCAGAACCCCATTGAAGATGACTGACTTTGACCAGAACCCCACTGAAGATGACTGACCTTGATCAGAACCCCTTTGAAGATGACTGGTCTTGACCAGAACCCCAACGAAGATGACTGACCTTGACCAGAACCCCTTTGAAGATGACTGGTCTTGACCAGAACCCAAACGAAGATGACTGACCTTGACCAGAACCCCTTTGAGGTTCATACTTTATATAAGAATCACGAGACAATGCATACAATAGCCAAGTCTGGGGATACAATAGCCAAGTCTGGGGACAACAATGTGTCTAGACAAGTGCCTTTTCAACGATACAAAGACCCAGACAGCAGTTCCTACATGAAGTACCGACCCCCTTTGAACATGACTGACCTTGACCAGAACCCTATTGAAGATGACTGACCTTGACCAGAATCCCATTGAAGATGACTGACTTTGACCAGAACCCCACTGAAGATGACTGACCTTGATCAGAACCTCTTTGAAGATGACTGGTCGTGACCAGAATCCCATTGAAGATGACTTTGACCAGAACCCATTGAAGATGACTGACCTTGACAACCCCATTGCAGATGACTGACCTTGACCAGAACCCAATTGAAGATGACTGACTTTGAACAGAACCCAATTGAAGATGACTGACCTTGACAACCCCATTGCAGATGATTGACCTTGACCAGAACTCAATTGAAGATGACTGACTTTGAACAGAACCCCACTGAAGATGACTGACCTTGACCAGAACCCCATGAAGATGACTGACCTTGATCAGATCTCCATTGAAGATGACTGACCTTGATCAGATCTTCATTGAAGATGACTGACCTTGATCAGAACCCATTGAAGAAGATTGCCTCAAAATCTGAGCTACTGTCTCAAAATATAATTAACTTGACAAATTAATCATTGGCATAAACAGGAGATGATTAATCATATTAGCTTTAATGAAATATATGAATTGAAGAAATTGTTCCTAAATAAATTAAATATGATGCTGAGCCACATTAACATGTACATGCTTCAATAAACACTAAAGTAGATAAGGTAGATTAGTACATGTACAATGTAGTCTTCATTACATATTGATGGTGTGTGGTTTAAAAAGGAAGCTCATTTCTGCCCGGTCTTCTTTCACATTTACTGGATAGATTTGCTGCCACCAGTGTCTGAATGAGCCGGACTGTCGAGACATACAAATACCACCTGTCCATTTTCCCACAATGCAGATCGTATAGTGTCTCCCTCATATCGACAGATTCCTAAGAGAGCAGCAGTACGCTGGAGGCGCACAATGGTTTCGTCTGACAGATAAATGATAATCCACTTGACCGAGAAAAAATTACCCGTAAAAGTGAAAATATAGAAAGGACACAATTACTAAATTCTGTTTTTGAAGCTTTCAACATGTATTTGCTGAAAGTGTGATCACAAATAAAAATATTCTGAATGATATTTTTATCCTTTGGCATCTGAGGCCACATCAGATTTGAGATTAGCGAGGGAAGAGAAAACTGCAGATCTGATTGAAAATAAGCAAATGAAATCGCAAAGAAGACAGGCATGCACGTTCAACCAACAATGATCATTTTGTGTGATTTTCAACCACCTCTTGTATCCACATATTGGATGGTGAACAATGAATTATTTATGTTAGTAAGCAGTGTTTCACAATGACTTATAACAGAGATGAATGTAGTGAGGCGAGCACATTCTCTTTTGAAGAAGATCTATTCTGTCCTGGTCCGCTATACAGGTATGAAAATGTGTCAGTTGATGAAGGAATACATGTTTGTTTCTTGTTGAGTAAATTGATATATTTGTCTGTCAGTATTTTAATACCACAGAGGACAAACAGTCTCTGTATGCTCATTTGTTATGAGATATTTTGTATGTGATTTCCTGTTTTGAGTGTACCTGTAATTATGATGATGTAATCTGATGTTCAGTCATTTTCCGTACAGTAATCCCCCTATCAAAATTCAATCACCTCTTATTTTGAGGACAAAACTCAATTGGCTGTTCTAATAAATTTAGATCACTCTCTAAAATCATTAATATAAAAAAGAAATAACAAATTATATGTATGATTTTGAACCATTTTGTCAATTCAAATTTTCAAAACGAAATCTGATTTATAATGTGGACTTTCAGCCAATCACAGAGTTCCTGTGAAGGTGCATTGCTCCAGTCTGTCAGTGTTTTCTTCATTTCACAGCTGTTATAAATTGGAATCCCCTGAAGCCACAGCATCAATCAGAAGCTTACATGTAGTCCCTAATAATATTCTTAATATCTTATGGAATTATGCTTATCTACAAATATTTTTCTCTAAAAAAAAATCTGTGAATTTCTGGAGTGTTTTTATTTCTATGAATTGCATCTTATTATTATTATTTGTTATGCACTCTGGTTATGCCAGATATTGTATAGAAATTTCAGTTTGATATGTTACAATTTTCCAGAGAGCAATTCCACAGATTGAAAATATAGTGGGTTTGATTTCCACTGACAGCTCCATATTTTACCAGACCTAAGTTTGCCAAAGAACTGGGTTTGATCCTGGTTGTCAAGGGGTCTCAGCACCTTAAATGATTTTTTATTTCATTTTGAATGTAATTTCTGTCATGATGAAGCTCAGATGGTCTTTTACATTTTTCCAGGGTAAAGGTATTTTTTCTTGGTGACCATGGATCAGGGAAGAGTAGTGTTGTTCAGAGTGTTATTGGACCCAAGGTGAAGGTCGTTGAGCAAACCACAGATGGTGTTAATGTTGATGTCTGGTACCCCTTCAAAAACACTTCTCATGGTGAGTAATTTCTCATACAACACTTATCTTGGTGAATCTTTCCTTCTGGCAACATTTCCCATGGTGAGTTAATTTTCAGACTTTACTTTCCTTAGCATGTCATTCATCACACTATACACTCTCTGTTAAAGTCTGTCCATTTTAATTACTCCAGGTACATGAAAAAACTGTACTAGATGTTTATATGGAGTTATTTCAAGCCTGATATATTATCGATATCACAGAGAAATGGTGGTCATTTTGTAGAGTTCAGTTTGTTCTCCATGATGCAAAAAAGAAAATTTATGCAGAATTAACTGCTGATTATTGACATGCTCCAAAGTAGACGACTAATTATAATAGACAGACTATAAGAGTCAATCCTCAGACAAGATCTTCCATCGTGAGTCATTTTTCGGACTATAATTTCTTTGGCATGTCATTCTTCAGACTACACTTCCCATTATGAGTCAATCCTCAGACAACACCTCCCATTGTGAGTCAACCTGCAGACAACATTGCCTTTTGTGAGCCTAACTTCCACAAATGAGTTATTCTGTAGATTTTGTTTCTCTTTGTGAGTCACTTTCCCCTGATAACATTTCGTTTTTGGTCATGCTTTAATGACTTGAAGGTATTTAGTACCGGTATCATTTAAAATTATTATGATGTAAATATATGATTATAAATGCAATTAAAGTCCCATATCAACATTTCGTAACAGTTCATTGTAAATATCAGATCTTGCTTCTGAAAGACAATTTCTGAAACCAAACTCTCATCTTTATCAACTTTGATGTAAAGATAGCACATCAATACTAAGCCAGGATAATATTTGCCTTTTGGTTTGTCTGATTTCAGCGGAGCTTCTGAACTTCCGTTTGACACATGAACAGAGACATTTGATCCTGGAGATGTGGGACTTGGCTGGCCGAAAGGTAATAAATGATGTGAACAATGGATCTATCTGGTTATGATGTAAGCAATGGATCACTTTGTTTATGATGTGGATCAGTCTGCATAGTTATGATGTAAGCAATGGTTCACTCTGTTTATGATGTGGATCAGTCCGCATGGTTATGATGTAAGCAATGGTTCACTCTATTTATGATGTGGATCAGTCTGCATGGTTATGATGTAAGCAATGGATCACTCTGTTTATGATGTGGATCAGTCTGCATGGTTATGATGTAAGCAATGGATCACTCTGTTTATGATGTGGATCAGTCTGCATGGTTATGATGTAAGCAATGGATCACTCTGTTTATGATGTGGATCAATCTGCATGGTTAAGATGTAAGCAATGGATCACTGTTTATGATGTGGATCAGTCTGCATGGTTAAGATGTAAGCAATGGATCACTTTGTTTATGATGTGGATCAGTCTGCATAGTTATGATGTAAGCAATGGTTCACTCTGTTTATGATGTGGATCAGTCCGCATGGTTATGATGTAAGCAATGGTTCACTCTGTTTATCAGGTATGAAAGCATACTAAAATGGGATAAGAAACTGCTACAACAGTCTGTTACTTATTCAGTACTAAAACGGGGGCTATTTCGCTTCCTGGGTTTACCGCATACCCAATTCTCCCTCTGGCACTGAAGAGCGGTATGCAGGGGAGAAGAGCAGGAACTATCAATCACAAACCAGGTGACGTCATAGTTCTTCTAGGTAAAACAAGTGCATGTGCGAAGCATACGCGAAGAATGACTAGATTTTAAACACAGTATCTGGTAGAGTGATTCGGTGGCCGAGTGGGTTAGAGAGGTTCGGCTGTCGGCACAAGGGTCGCGTGTTCGCCCCCACTCAGGACAGACTGTAGTAGCAGGGTGTTAGCTGGAAATGGAGTGCTACCATACCTCTGTTTATGAGGTGGATCAGTCTGCATGGTTAAGATGTAAGCAATGGATCACTCTTGTTTATGATGTGGATCAGTCTGCATGGTTATGATGTAAGCAATGGATCACTCTGTTTATGATGTGGATCAGTCTGCATGGTTAAGATGTAAGCAATGGATCACTCTGTTTATGATGTGGATCAGTCTGCATGGTTAAGATGTAAGCAATGGATCACTCTGTTTATGATGTGGATCGGTCTGCATGGTTATGATGTAAGCAATGGTTCACTCTGTTTATGATGTGGATCAGTCTGCATAGTTATGATGTAAGCAATGGATCACTGTTTATGATGTGGATCAGTCTGCATAGTTGTGATGTAAGCAATGGTTCACTCTGTTTATGATGTGGATCAGTCTGCATAGTTATGATGTAAGCAATGGTTCACTCTGTTTATGATGTGGATCAGTCTGCATGGTTAAGATGTAAGCAATGGATCACTGTTTATGATGTGGATCAGTCTGCATGGTTAAGATGTAAGCAATGGATCACTGTGTATGATGTGGATGAGTCTGCATGGTTATGATGTAAGCAATGGATCACTCTGTTTATGATGTGGATCAGTCTGCATAGTTATGATGTAAGCAATGGATCACTCTGTTTATGATGTGGATCAGTCTGCATGGTTATGATGTAAGCAATGGATCACTCTGTTTATGATGTGGATCAGTCTGCATAGTTATGATGTAAGCAATGGATCACTCTGTTTATGATGTGGATCAGTCTGCATAGTTATGATGTAAGCAATGGTTCACTCTGTTTATGATGTGGATCAGTCTGCATGGTTATGATGTAAGCAATGGATCACTCTGTTTATGATGTGGATCAGTCTGCATAGTTATGATGTAAGCAATGGATCACTCTGTTTATGATGTGGATCAGTCTGCATGGTTATGATGTAAACAATAGATCCATGCTCTCCAGGGTCAATTTTCAGGGATTCCAGTCTATTCACTAGCTATTCCAAGTATCACATTTCTTATAATCTTTTCCAGGGTTTTCCAGTCTTATACCATTATGATTGGAGGGTGTTCCATGCTACCCTTAACATACCCCCTCTAATTTCTACAATATCAGGTTTAACATAAACAGTTAGTAAATATTGTGTATGTTGATAGGTGTGTGAGGCCATCCATCCTGTGTATCTGACATCGGAGGCTCTGTATGTGGTGGTCTATAACAGTGTGGATGACACCAGTGTAGACAGTGTTATACCTATTGTCACCTCTATACAACTTAAGGTATGTATTCTACAAAATAACTGAGTCGATAATTTTATTTTACCTTGAAATTTCTTGATGAATAAAACTTATATATTACAGATCAATCTCCTGGCTTTCGTCTAAATGGCTGCATGTCACTGCTCTGTAGATTTTGTAAAACTGCTCTCCCCAAAGTGGACATCTATGATATCTAAAGGCCTATTTTCACGGCACGTGTTTCGACACCGACAACCGTATCAGAATTTTTGCGCCCATGTTATTCAATGGTGCCATACTCCCAGCACACGTCCTGTTGGGGCAGTATCAGAACCACATTTTTGATGCGTGACACAATTAGAACCAGAATTATTTCAAGTTCGCATTTTCGCTGCAGCATGTCGTCAAGTCACTTGTTGTGGAAATGCACCAATAATGCTCTGATGTCATTCAGATGTTGTTATTCGTACTGTGGAAATGGGCCTTAAGACAGTACATGTGTATCAATATTATACATGTACAGGCACCTGGCAGTCCCATCATCATTGTCGCAGCCCAGACAGATAAAGGGACGTCAGCTGATGGTAACAGAGTGACGAGTCGAGCCCGTAACTTACTGGCCAGTTTAAAACTGTTTGACCAGGAACTGGTGACCACACTGAGACAACATGCTGACAAAGTCAGGTAAGCCTCGTCATCAGTTCTCTAATAATTTAATCGCAGGAAGTAGTCTCACTATAAAATCTGGGAGTGGTCAAATATATTAGAACATGAAGTCGACATAATAATCTAGATAATCCATTATTTCTTTGGAAAAACTCAACATGGAAATTACAGAAAAACTGTACCAACATTGTACCAAGCTGACCCTGAGATACTGATCATATCAACATGACATATTGGTACTGGACATATCAACATGACATATTTATTTTTAGCATATCCACATGATGTACTGGTTGGTACTGGACATATCAACATGTCTTTAATATTGGCACCAGACATATCAACATGATCTACTGGTACTCTATATAATGACAGGAGATATTGATAGTGGACATAACAACATCACATACTAGTCCTGAGCATATCAACTTGACATACTGGAACTGTACATAACAATTTGACATACTGGTACTGGACGTAACAACTAGCTTAATAGTATGGGAGATACCAACTTAGTTGTCATGTCATATACTTGTACCAGTGTGGATAAATGTATGTATAATGTAGACATTTTAACATTTGATAGTCGTTTTGTAAATGTGGTGTGGTTCACTGTTTCAGAGGTGTTGGCTCCGAGTCTATAATCCATGATCGAGTGAGCAGATTAGAATGTTTGGTCAACAAACGACCCCATCTGCCTACAAGGATCCTCAGTGTCAGCTGTACTACTGGACATGTTAGTATATATAACATGGCTACAACTTCTCTGTTCCCATGTCTCCTTAACTGTTCATTACAGATCGTAATTGTTATCAAGTGTAGTTACAAAAACAGGGGTTCATAGAAGTTACATCTTACTACCATTGATAGGCAGTAAAATTCACTTGAAAACTCAATATAGAAGCCAAGAATCATGGTAAACTTAAGAAAAACTCAATTCCGGCAAAAATGGTAATGTTAAAGTATTAAGGTATTTCACATTAAGGGGGTAAAATTTTTATAAAAATTGGACAAAACTCAATTCAGCAAGAAAAAAACTGAATATTTTGACATCATGATCCCCTGAAAAAATTATCAAGTATAGTGGGTCCCTGGGGCTCCTGGGGTGTTATTATGCACACCACCGGTCATGAGAATAATTTAAGGGCATTATGCTCCTGAGGCAGCTTGTCGCAAGAGGCGACTAAATTGGGCATCCATGGGGTGTACTGGGTGTGAAAAGGAAAGAGACCCAATCGTCACTATGTAGCATAGTAGTGATAAACACTAATCTTTTAGCATCTACATTGAAATGTTGCATACATACCGGTACTTATAAGTTGATATTCATGTAGATGATTCAATGTCCTAGTTATCAGTCTTCAATTCCATATGTCATTGAATACATCTAGTAGAAGTAAAAGAGCCAGAATGAACTATTGAAACTAATGAGCCTGCAGAGTCTGTTTTTCTTAACAGTATTTTCGTTATTTTGGGATTACACTATCTTAATATAGCACATATTCTAGTGCTGAGTCCCGTGTGATAGTCGAACCAGCGACCACCAGACTAAGTACTGATACCTAATCGGCAGCAGTATATGTCAGCAATCTAAACCACTAGCCCCGGAGGCCTTCCACAAAAATAAGAGGTAGCAGACCAGTGGTCTTGAAAGCGAACATACAATACCCCTCTGATGGTCATAATGGCACAGCTCACATAAAGCTCACTACATAGGAAGATATATTTTGTCATTTAGAAAGTTAGAAAGTTTTTCTTAACACTGATGGTATAAAAGAGAATAATTGATGTAACTGTAGCCAAAAATAACCCTGTACTTCCAAAGTATCTTAATTCACGAAATCAATATTTTATTTGCAGGGTCTTGATGAATTAAGGAAAGAGATTTTGCTCAATGCTTTAGATGCAAAGAAGTTCCCTCACTTGAGTCAGGAAGTGAAACAAGAGACTTTAAATTTGTATGATGAAATACTCAAACGTCGAGAGAAGTGTTCTGTGATTATTCCATGGGAGGATTACCGTAAATTGACTTTAGCCAATAATTACATGGACGATGACATGATTGAAGAGGAGACCAAATTCCTGAATACAATTGTGAGTACTGGTCATTATCAATAGGGACTGTTACGGTACACAAAATCAGTCAGATCCAAGTGGTGTGATGCTTCAAGATTTATGTATCATCTGATCAACAAGACTGGGGGGCTTGTGGGATTGACTTCGGGTGTTGTTGTGCACACCCCAAGTCATGGTAAGAACTTAAGCACACCCACTCCTCGGACAACCTGTGAGATTCCTGTGTGTAAAAAGGATAGGACCCTACCTGTGAGGTCCCTTGTATGAAAAATAGTAGTGCCTAAATGTTGTGATATGACTGAAATATTGTTGAATGTGATGTTGAATCATACTCACTGGCCAAACTAATCAGCTGATCTCCTCAGTATCATTCTCCCAATCATTCTCTGACTGTATTGGGATGAAAAACGTGTAACGCATGCAAATTCAGTCCTTACCAATTTTAATTGACACAAGAACTGCATATATGCGTCTGAGAGAAATGGAAAATCCATACAGTATCTCTTACAGGAAAGACATTATATTATCTATTCAACTGTTTGATAAGAGAATGCATTACATCATTGTGTTCCATTTAGTAATGGACCATGCTGATTGGCTGAGACATGCACAGATAGCTGTGTGCTGCATTTTGAACCACACTAGCTGTAATCATAGGGTATATCTGACAGTAGGAGCAATACATGTACTATCTGTTGCCATGAGAATGCCCAGTGAAGATCAGATGGCTCAGATAATGACCATTCACTACTTGGGTCTAAAAGAAAATGGCCTCTGTTAATATGACAAATTTAAAAAAAAAATTGGTAAACGCATACCAGGCTGTGGATTTACCAGTTTGATACAAAAATTAAATATAGGTTTAAACCATGGGAAGTAACAACACAGCCACCTGAACTATACCAGATTGATCGATGTCACAATCAAGGGAGATAATTTGACATCCATCACAATCAAGGGGGATAACTCTCTTGCAGACCAGTTTAATTGTAATCAACTGCTCTTCATTCAATTGGCATGAAAAGAATAATCAACACAGTATCGAAATTATTCAGTGCATCTGCTTATCAGTTGGATGTTATCATGTTACACTCTGAGAAGTCCTGGAGCCCCCAGAAGACAGTAATGCACCCCCTATAACATTGGTCTTCCCAAGCACTGTGATTGCCCTGCAGTAGAATTTAGCAATCATAATCCATCTAATCACTGAAGTATAACAACATTAATTGATGCTAAAGTCGAATGCCACATGTGTCATAACAATATGTGACATACACCATGACATCCTCTCCCAGGGTGCTTTGCGCTATGCTGCATTTACCCCTGTGGGGTCTCTTCGTTTTTTTACAGGATTCTTGTAAAAACCAAGAACTGTTCTATCTGACTGTTACACTGATCGCAAAATGTATATTTATATCGAAATAAACTAAAAAGTAATTCAATGTGTTTCAAAACGCC
>JAVTVY010011743.1:0-58802 GCA_036873755.1 Hanleya hanleyi | reverse complement strand
TCACAAAGTGGACGTCCTCTTTGGTCGATTGATATACTTGTCTGAATGAGAAGACATTTGTAGCCAGGAATTGGTTATGAGGGCCTCTGAGCTTCGGCCCAAAGGTTAGTTGTTAGTAGTTTAATCAAAGTATACATCATGGTATAGTACCGATGAAGCAATTCCGAGTGAGATGGAAGTCAATGTTCTGGAAATTCATGCAGCAAGTCTCTGTTCAGCTTTGTGATATTTAAACACAAGCCAGGTCAGGCCAAATCTGGTGAAAATTTGAAAAAAAAGAAGTAAATTGTTCATGATCTGGAGGTATCTGACAAGACATTTAAGTAGCCAGAAATGGGCTCAAATGCTTCTGAGAGCATGTAGGATCCTAGAGCTTCCCCTGGACCCCGGCCTGTTGGCTAACACCTCGCTTCCATTTTTTTCAAATAAGGACACTACTTCAAATTCCTGGATCTAACCCTGTAGTCTAATTGTATTCGCATCGTTGAGCAGCCAGAATCCTCCCAGTATTATATCGTATAAAGCACCATCCTTGTTCCCGTCATCTATAGATTCAGCAGGTCCTTTATAGATTCAGCATGGCAGTGGGTCTAGACAATTGTTCGGACATTGCATGTTTTCCATAATAGTAGAGGAGAATGGGGTCTGTGCAACCGCTGGCGTGTATGGCTGAATAATGTAAACCAAAACACATATTCTATAACACTTGTGTCTGTAAATAACTTACATGTACCAACTGTGCATTTATTGAGTCTTTTAGCACAGTTGTGTGAAATGTACAGGTGTCCAGTGGCTGTGCAGGTGTTCATTGGAAGATTCTATTCCATACAAGTCACAATTGAATAAGACAAACAAATCAATTACAAAATGGAATTTCTCAAGTTTAACTGTTGTTTCCATCGTGAAATTGATTAACGCGATGCAAATAGATCTTTATCCACGTATCTTCCACTCAGTCTGATTCAGCTGACAGAATCACTCTCCAATTGATAGACCACATAAATTGCTTCACTGATATTGGCATGGTGGTAACGGTGGTCCTTCAAGGAATGGATGTGACAGTAGACATTCATATAGTTAAGCCCTAATTAAACCCTAATGCAGTCACTCACTCCTTGTCAAGAACAATTGACCAGTAAATGTTGGCTTTCATACAAGATGGTAAATGTCATTTTCATGAAGTACAATACATAGAGGATCTTACATGAGTGGCTATTTAATATGAAAGTTATGACACGAGTTAAGTAAGTTTTATATGTTGCGAGCTTTAGCTAACTTTCATATTAAATTGCCACGAGTGTAAGATTGTGTTTATCGCATAACTATTTTAAGTAAATTATAAACGCAATAATTATTTTCTTTGTTTCATTCTCGACAAAAAACGGCCGGCACATCACAGCCTTACAAGTTGCTGTATACGCTAAGCCGATATAGTTCCCAAAGGCAACAGAGCTCGAGCACCTCCCATTTAAGGCTGTTACATTATTTATTTTTATACGCCCGCCAAAAGGCGGACGTATTATGTGATGGCGGTTTCCGTCCGTCTGTCCGTGTGTCCGTCTGTCCGTCCCTCGTGTCCGGTCTATATCTGGGACAGTTTTCTATCTACAGTTCCCATTTTTGGTGGGTGGATACCCTATGGGGAGACGATGTGTCGCGTACCAAAATGAAGGTCCAGGTCAGAGGTCAAAGGTCACTGGCCTAAAAAACAGGAAATCATTGAAGTGTTCGTGTCCGGTCTATATCTGTGAACGTTTTCTATCCACAGTTGCAATTTTTTGTGAGTGGATACGCTAGGTGGAGACGATGTGTCGCGTACCAAAATTGAGGTCAAGGTCAGAGGTCAAAGGTGACTGTTGCCTAAAATCAGGAAATCATTGATCATTGACAGTTTTCTATCTACAGTTCTAATTTTTGATGAGTGGATGCCCTAGGGGGGAACGAGGTGTTGCATGCGAAATGTAGGTCGAGGTCAGAGGTCAAAGGTCAGTGTCACGGAAAAATCGGGAAATCATTAAAAATTTCCAATTTTTGTGAGTGGATTCAATAGGGGGAAACGAGGTGTCGCATACCAAAATATAGGTCAAGGTCGAAGGTCAAAGGTCACTGGCCCAAAAATCGGGAAATTATTAAAAATAACATTTCTTTGTGTGAGTAGATACATTAGGGGGACACAATATTTCACATATCAAAATGTAGGTCAAGGTCAAAGGTCAAGGTCTCTGTGACCCCAAAATCTTGAAATTGTTAAAAATCATGATTTTTTTAGTCCATTGAGAAATTACGGGTAGCCGTTTTGTCATGTACCAAAGTTTAGATCCAGGTCAATAGTCAAGATCACTGCGACACCAGAATCAAGGTCAAAGGTCAGTGTGACCTGAAAATCAGGAAATCTTTAAAAATTACTAATATTTGGTGAGTGGATTCAAGGTCACTGTGACTCCAGAATCAAGAAATCTTTGAAAATTACTTTGTCTTGTGTCCGTAGATTCATTATTGGGACATATGTGTCGCATACCAAAATGTAGGTCAAGGCCGAACGTCAAGATCACCGTGACCCCCAAAATCATGAAATTCATGAGATTTTTTTGTGTCCATTGATACATTGATACATTGACGGAAGACGAAGTGTCGTGTACCAAAATTTAGGTCACGGTCAAAGGTCAAGGTAACTGTGACCCCAAAATCAGGAAATCACATTTTCATATGCCTGTCGAAGACGAGGTCATGTAATGCGATGTTACGTTCTGTCCATTCATCCATTAACATTTGTTGTCCATGCGATATCTCTAGTTTCAAGGTATGGAATGGTACCAAACTTTGAGTATACCTTACTCGCATGGCAAAGAGGAGCCATACATTTTGAGATCAATTTGTCCAAGGTCAAGGTCACAGTCCTTCAAAACTGAATCAAGTTTAGCTGACCATGTGTTAGGTTGGAATATTCAGTATGCTCTCCCCTACATGTATATGGCATTCATCCTGTGGAGTTGTCTCCCACATTTGAAACAGCTACATTTAGTTAAACTGTTGTGAAATAAAAACCATACATTTAGTAATTTAACGGGGAGAACTTCATACCTCTTTATCAACTCAAGAACAAAGGTGTACTTCATCACTTTCATCTTCCTTCATGAAAAATGATCTCGTCTGAAAGGAATCCATTTGCAGGAAAACTACTATTTTCTTGCGTTTGACTATTGTCGATTTCAGTGTGGGATATGTGAGCTCTCGGCTCTTGCTTCAAGGTCAACTAGTTATCAAGAGTTAAGCTCGTTTTAGTTTATCATTCAATATAAGATGTTATATATGTTACATTCTCAGAAGCACAAAATTGTAGGCTAGCTACCAATTGGAATCAAGGCTATCAAACAACCTTGAAATTTGGACCAATGTAATTCCAGATACACGGGCGTATATTGAAGCCCCTTGGGCTCTTGTTGATCATGTAATGCCACGAGTTACTCTTGTTCGCTGCATGTCATCATGCGCATGACATGTTGGCGAGTTCTCAACGAGGTGACGACATGCTAGCCTGACAAGATCATTTTGAATACGTAATCCGTTTCAACTCTCTAATCATCCAGATCTATATTGCAAGAAATATGCAAACATCGGGAAGAATCCATGCAGATATTGCAAAAGAATGAACAAACGTTTATGACAGGATACGGTACCCAAAATGGCGGGCTGACTCGATTCGCCAAACAACACTTTACACAAAATTTGAAGCTCAAAACTACCGAAATAATACATTGCGGAGCATTGCTGCTTGTGTGGCTATTGACAACTATAGTTTGCAAGCCGATGCATGTATCTGGATTAAATGATCGTTTTGCAGATGTCTATGTTGTTGTTGCACTTGTAAACATAGTATTTTGTAGTAAAATTTTACCAATGGGAAAAAGTCCAGTGACGTCATGACCAAGCGTAGTAATTTATTTTCTCACGCTACATGTATTATCCAATCAGCGTGTTTGAAAGTGTTATTTACCTAGGTGCATACGATAATTATGTCCTGTCCCTAATAACACTGCAGTTATGTGATAAAGATAAGTATGAAATGTTTGCTCATTGTCTCGGAGCCATTGGCCCCTAAAGTCAGAATTTCTTCGGGCAAAATAATTATTTAGCAACCACTTCTTTTCCAAAATAAAGTTGTACGACAATGAAAAACTAACGAAATTAATACTGTGTTGTTTTAGTTCCTATTGAAATATTATCCTGGAATCGTTATTTAATGCAGCTAAATACATGTATTGGAGCAGAACAGCAGAATCACATGCAATAAAGAACTGATTCAATACTCCAAATCATAAGTTAATTAGCATCAAATATTATTATCAATTTTTGAAAACATCTCGGAGTAATTTCACTCCCTTGTAGAATCATGGTAAACCCAACCGGGGAACTGATTACCATGCCTTAATGTTTGCTCATCAGGAGGATGTGGTTCCCTTGAAAGTTGTGCACTTGTTTGGAATGTTTATTCCAACTATTTGCCAATAAATCCTACATATTGAATGACGTTTCAAGCTTAACCCAGTAGAACTTGCTTGCCATGTTATCAGTATTCATTACTGGCAAAAGTTGTTCAAAACTTCAGTGTTAATTCCATGTGGATTTTTCAGGCAAATAAACAGGATTTCTTGTGTATGATAAAATGTTTGCTCATCAGGAGGATGTGGTTCCCTTGAAAGTTGTGCACTTGTTTGGAATGTTTATTCCAACTATTCCTACGAAATAGGCTACAGATCGCAAATTGTCCAGTAATCAGTGAGTCAGTCAGTCCATCCGAATCCTTTCGTCGGCAAAATAAAGAGAACCGTTGACATTAGAACCTTGATTTTTGGCATGAACGTGCATTACGGCATCGTTACCAGCAACTTCTGAGCTGACCGCATTCTGATGAAAATTTGATTTATAATTATTTAATCATAACATGGAAACACACCATCCAACAATAACATCAAACTCAGCACTGATAATCCAAACATAGAAAACTGAACATACAGCAATCATAACATGGAAACACAACATCCAACAATAACAACAAACTCAGCACCGATAACCCAAACATAGAAAACTGAACGTACAGGAATCATAACATGGAAACACACCATCCAACAATAACATCAAACTCGGCACCGATAACCCAAACATAGAAAACTGAACAAATAGCAATCATAACATGGAAAAAACAACATCCAAAAATAACATCAAACTCGGCACCGATAACCCAAACAGAGAAAACTTAACATACAGAAATCATAACATGCAAACACAACATCCAACAATAACATCAAACTCAGCACCGATAACCCAAACATAGAAAACTGAACATACAGCAATCATAACATGGAAACACAACATCCAACAATAACATCAAACTCAGCACCGATAACCCAAACATAGAAAACTGAACATACAGCAATCCTAACATGGAAACACAACATCCAACAGTAACATCAAACTCGGCACCGATAACCCAAACATAGAAAACTGAACATACAGAAATCATAACATGGAAACACAACATCCAACAATAACATCCAACAATAACATCAAACTCGGCACCGATAACCCAAACATAGAAAACTGAACATACAGAAATCTTAACATGTAGATTTTTTTTTTTTTTTTTATTGCAGTAGGCCAACTGGCCCTTGAGCATATATTACATAATATACAAAAACATCGATGGCGGCAAGGACTGACAACAGTTTTCAGATATAAAAAATTCATCGGTTAGTTATTGTACAGAGTCTTATCTCGAATGACAGTTGCTTTTTGTATAAATATAGCTAATCTTTTTAATATAGCAATGGAGTCTGAAGTAATAAGATTTAGGAACTTGATCACGCTTGGATGATTACAGTAATACTGCGGTATGTATATTTTACGGATATCACGATATCTTGGGCATATTATAATAAAATGATATTCGTCTTCTACTAATTCACAGAGCGTACATAATCTATCTTCCACATTAGTTTTAACTGGTTTAGTCCAGCGACCGGTTTCAATTTGTAGCCTATGGGAGGAAGTGCGAATCCTTGTAAACGCCATTCTAAACTTTTTCTCTGTAATATGGTCTAAATAAGGTTGAAATACAAAATTACAAAATCCAACATAGAATCTAGCTCTACTCGAGGCATTCAGGCGAGCACTCCAATTCTGAATAAACTGGTCATTTAATCGCTGTTTAACTAACGATAGAAATACTGTATGATCCCCTACCGTCTGTGCCTGCCATGCGTAGAACAAACCTAATCTTGCAAGAAGCTCCTTTAGGAGTATAGCCCAAGACTTTTTGTTTGGGTATGCTAAGCTATCTTCAAAAAGTACGTTATAGATTTTTTTAATGTACCTCCGATCATCGCAACTAATTATTTTTAACCAATATTTAATAATAATATATAATCTTTTTGTAATCAATGGGCATCTTCCCAGTTCACCGTAGATGAAATCATTTTGTGTACATTTTTTAACCCCTAAAACGATTTTGCAATATTGCAAATGCACCCGCTCTATCGAGTCTGCATTCGCAAATCCCCAAACTTCTGAGCCGTAATTCAGAACGGGTAAGACTAGTTTGTCAAACAATTCTAATCTATGTAGAGGTTGAATGTCAGAAAATTTATACAATAATTTTTGAAGACTAAATACTGCTTTTTGTGCTTGTCCCGCTAGGGTATTATGTGCATTTGCAAAGGAACCTCCGCTCGTAAAAACAATTCCTAAATATGTAAATTTATCTACAATGTTGATAATTTGTGTTCCGTAGTTAAAATTTAAACTTCTTGACAAACGGCCACCCTTTCTGAATACCATAATTTTTGATTTACCAATATTAACAGAGAGTTTCCATTTCTGGCAATAATTGTACAATATATCTAGGGCATTCTGTAAACCTGTTGAATTATCTGAAAACAGCACAATATCATCTGCATACAGGAGTAGAAACAATTTTAAATGTCCCATGTTAAGCCCTTCGGCCCCCTTTAAATAAAATTCATCCTCTATATCATTAAGGTACATTGCAAACAGAAAGGGTGATAAACACTCTCCTTGCCTTACACCAGTACAACACTCAAAGCCCTGACTAAGCGAATTATTAAATTTAACTTTCGACTTCACGGATTTATACACTGAAGATATGATATTCAAAATTTTTCCCCTAACACCTATTTTCAAAAGTTTAAACCATAGGTTGTCACGTACTACATAATCGAAAGCCTTTGTAAAGTCAACAAAGGCACAGAACAATTTCTTACCAGAATTCAAAATGTGCGAAATGATGCCATGAATAACAAAAATGTTGTCTACTGTACTCATACCAACACGGAAACCGGCCTGTGCCTCAATGTAAACATAGTAATCTTCGGCCCATGCTGTCAAACGGTTATTCAATATTCTAGTGAGAAGTTTTCCCATGCTACTTAATAGAGTGATACCCCTATAATTTTCTACGTCATTTCGGCTTCCTTTTTATGCAGTGGTATGATATATCCTTCAGACCAGACAGGCGGGAAATAACCAGTTGAAAAAATACAATTAAAAAGTCCATAAAGGACAGGGGTGAGAGTGCTAGCCCCATGAATGAAAAACTCATTGATCAGTCTATCAGGTCCTCCAGATTTATTACTATTCAATTGGCTAATAGCTGTATTTATTTCTTGGATGGAAATATCTGCGTCCAATTCACTGAACATAACTTGTATTTCACCCTTAATATATCGGTCGTATATAAAAATAGCGTCTTCATCGGGACTGAAAAAGGGATCGTTCGGATTATTCACTGCCCTAAAATATCTTGCAAAATTATTAACCGGAATATTAGCTTCAACAATTTGTGAAGCTCCTTTTAATAATTTCCAGTATTCTTTCGCATTTGCATATTTAAGTCTCTCGAGTTCCTTTGTTTGATGAATATCATACTCCGTTCGAGCTTTCCTAAGCACTGCTTTATATTCAGACCTAGCAAATACCATTTCTATCCTATTATTATCTGATTTGTTTCCTCTATATACATTTAATTTTTCAAAAAAATACTTCTTCTTTTCGTCACAACTATTATTATACCATGGGGAATCCTTCGTTCTAGTATTTTTATTATTGGGAGATTTCCTAGTTCTGCCCATAGTGGAACCACATTCTTCTATGATATATGACAATTTTTCTGCAATATTATCTATTTTATTTGTTTCTGTAGTGATATCTAATAAATCATTCTGAAGATGCGTTAAAGCTGAAATAACATCTTCTGATTCTAAATTACTGAGAAATTGATTAACTTTAGAATCATCCCAAACATATTTGCAATTCAACACATCACTGACATCCTCAAAACATTCTTCATTCATTTGTTCAATACGAACTTCATCCTTATCAACAGTAACGTTGAATGAAATCAAACAATGGTCAGTTAATATATTCGGTTCATCCACGTTAAAACTAACGATGTAATTAAAAAAGTCCTGTTTGACCAGTAAATAATCGGCTAGGCTGGAACCTCTGTGAGTAACACATGTAAACTTTCCAATATCTTTATCATTTCCGCAGCGACCGTTGCATATACGTAAAGATGTTTTTTTTACAAAAATCCAGTAAGTCCTGCCCATTTGAGTTCCGAGCTGCTTTATCCTGAGACGAACGACTTAGTGGAATATCTGCAATATAATCCTCTGGTAATGGAACTCTGTCAGCTACATCATCCACCACAAAGTCAGGAGACTCGCCAGTCCTGGCATTCATGTCACCACAAACAATATATCTATAATTTGCATTTTCACGTTCAAGTGATGACAGCTTCTCTGAGATCCGATCGAAGACACTTGATTGTATGAAAGGTTGCCTGCCAGAACCATCGGGCAAAACGTAACATAAACATATATATAAATCCCATGGTAACTTTGACTTACAGGATTCAATTTTAACCCAAACAATATCGTCACCATTCTTTTCAACAAGTGTACCGTTATTTACAAGGGAAGATCGCACATATACAATCACTCCTCCAGAATCACGTTTTGCAGTCTGTTTCTTCTGGACTCGATTCAGTTCGAAATGATCAAAATTATCCACATTAAAGTCAGAAAATTCATTTCCCCAGGTTTCAGTTAACAGAATTAAATCATTTGATTCAAATACCGAGATAAGTTCGGACGAATGTAATTTATTTGTCGTGGAAACATGGAAACACAACATCCAACAATAACATCAAACTCGGCACCGATAACCCAAACATCCTAGTGAGTTGATGCGTGCCCACCAGTTTCATACGTTACGTCTGTATCACTTGTGGCTGATGTCATCCCCGAATTTGGTGTCATTGTTTGTGTAAGTTCATGTAAGTTAAGCGTATTGTTCACCGGCGTAATCCCGTCATTTCTACGACTCATACTAGTTTCCATCTCCTGCGTTTCGTCGGCTGATAAAGTTTCCTCTGGATCCAAATCTGTTTGTCTGTTTTTGTTGACGCTGGTGCTAACATGGACGTTGGCGTCATGGACTCGCGAAGAATGTTCGGCGTTCGAAGCCTTTTGTTGATGATCAATATTCCGCGGTCTGTTAGCGTTATCAACAGTCCTATCATTTTCAGTGTTTGGTGCATTTCGAAATAGAGTCTGAGCATCTGCATCACGTCGTACATGTACATTTTGTACACGCTGTACTTGTTGTGGTGTTGAAACATTCCTTTGTCTACCATAACCCTGGCTGGTTTGCTCCGAACGACCTGTTCGTTGCACTGATCGGGGAGATTTAATACGGCGGCCTTGCATAATATCATACCAGTCCGGAAATAGATCACGAACCACTCGGCCATTAACCACTAATTGGGCAGGGTACCTAATGGAGACTCTATTGTGCTCGTTAGCTTTTGCGGCTTTGTATTCCGGCCACAACTCTCTGCGTGCGTCCGCGATTTCTGGGGGATAGTCCCTGCTAATGCTCATACCAGAGTTCTTCAGTTTGTAAGCATTCTCCATTATATAATCAGTGTCACAGTAATCCCGAAACGAAACTGTAATTGACCTTGGTGATCGACGTCGCATGTTGAATTGTCCATTTCTGTGAGCCCTTTCTAAATACAGGTCATCGTCAATTTCAAGTTCGTGATACATGAAGCCCCTCACCAACTCAAAACAGTTTTCGCCTTTTTGCTCATGAATTCCTCTAAAAATCAAATTACTTCTCCTGTTTCTGGCTTCCTGATCTACAGATTTATATTCCAGTAATTTGATCCTTTCAGCTTGCTCGTCAAGACGTAACAATAAATCATCAACAGTATATGCCAAGTTGTTTACCTTTGATTGGTGACTCTCTATGGCAGTGAGCTTGTCAAACATAAGTGCCAGTTTCTCGTCAACAGGTAATGCCTGGAATGCGAGTATATCCGTACTACCACTGGGTATGGAGCTCGATAATCCGCCTGTATTTACTCTTTGGCGTTTAGAACGAGGTCTTGCAGCATCAAAATCACGTTCATAGTCCATATTTGTTCTGATATCATCCTCATTTATATCGTATGCCAGCGCTTCATATCGGTTTTCGTGAATAATTCCTAGAGCTCCTGTCGACCCGACTGTCCCTGCCGCCATCTTGAACTCTTGATCATATTGTGGCACGCAAATAGAATATAGATCTAGAGTGAATGGAAGAAATTTTTGCATAAAGCCTTCACTTTTTGCACGAGAAAACCGGAATGTGAAATTGAAGACGTTGTTTTTGCTTTGGCAGCACGCGGACCTCGGAGGAAGCACTTCAGACGTGATAGTTCCATTCCAATTTAGTTTTTAGATCTAATATAAAGTTGGTTGTAATGGGAAGAAGAAAACATGTTACCAACAAGTTCTGAGCTGACCTACTTTTGATGAAAATTTCTGGTGATTTTTGATGAAAATCACTGGCGATTCTGACTTAGGCGGTGCCCATCTTAATATAGGCAGGATTTCAACTGGGGGTGGGGATTTCCAAGAGTTCAGTTCGTGCTCGAGTCCTAATGCCTACTGTACTTCGTAGGTCCTGTGACGTTAGTCACACTGCCATGTATCAGTTATAAAAACAAATTATTAAGTGTTACATATTGGCTATATTTGGTATTTTCTGCTTCCCGAAATCCGAAGGAAATAAAATAAAATACATAGCATCAGTTATTCTGGCCACTACTGGCAATTCTCATAAGACTGGATAGCAAACAAGGGTTCAGTGTCAGACGGATAGATATAGGCATTCAAGCTCAAATACAATTTGTCTGAAAATGTTTATGACCAACACTGTATTCGATCCAAGTTTCGGCATATAGTATACATTATATATAAAATTGGTTCTCTAAATCTATCGAGGGTCCTGACCCGTCCCCTAAAAACATTTCATTCAACGTCACAGACAGTAATATCAGGATTTTGTGAACATTTGTGGAATCTGTTAATTATCTTCTTGCAAATATTTGCTAGGCACGTTACATAATTAGTTGGTCTGGAACAATTTCATAACAGCAATGGACGCGGAAATCCATCATGGACGACTGTCTATGGAATGTCGTCTATGTTAAAGTTGTTTACGAAGACGAGAAATTTCACACATTTGTATTAACTCAGCTTCTCGTTAATCTTGCTTACAATACTGTACTGCAAGCGCTACCTCTGAGGATCCTAAATCAAGTGACCAAAGAGGTCCAACAGGCTGAGTCATTCGAATACCATATGCAGGTCCTCCTGGTAGATTACTGTCCAGATAGGGATAGTTTACGATGTCGACATTGTAACCATCTCTTTTATCGCAAAGACGACGAGAGAGAAGGCCCGCTTCATATTTATAGAGATACAGGTCTAAATAATATGTGTCGTTAGGGTCATCTGTAGTTTCCATCAAATCCAGTGAAGGTTGATATATATCCTTCACTGCGTCATTTATATAGCGATAATCCACAGCAAGGAGATCATCTATATAGCGCTTGGTGAATGAGAAGGAACGGGCTTTGAAATCTGTTTTTGAAAGCATCAGCTTATAATCGTTTTCACAAGAGAACAGATATAGGCCAGCCAAAAGGAGTACACAATTAGTACCCATTAGAATACCTATATGCTGTTGATATATTGCATTGCCAAATTTCACATAGATATTATTACTGAGAAATTCATACAACTGTATAAGCAAAGAAACATTCCATGAATGATATCCCTTGTATGTAGTAAAGCTAAAGAATGATTTATGGTTTGTGGCAGTTTTCTTGAACACCGATATTATTAATGAACTAGGACGGTCAATAAGGTCCTGATGAGGGATTGTAGTATAGAGAGTCGGATACATGTCTGTATGCCATTTGTCCTTTCGCTTCAGGTTCTTCTGTGAGACATTTTGAGGTTTTCAATATGCACATGCATTCAATGCCAGAGTTCTTAGAAATAGTGGCGCAATACGTTTCCTAAAATGCTTTAATTCTTGCAGGGCCCTCGTCAATAAGGGGTTGTAAGAAGCTTGGTGGTGCAGCTTCTAGAACCAGCTATGAATCTAGTTTTGTATGGTGATTTATGCATTTTGATAGTCCAATACACTTTTAGTATATCGTCATGCATGATTGGAAGGCAATTGCCTCTTTCCTTGAGAAACGTTTTGTGGTTGGTAAATAAATGTTCCAAGTAAATGCAGTTTGGGAGTAAGGAGACATATCCGGCGATGGTTAATATCATTCTTGGGATGATACTGCGGTAAAACACGTATGATAGATCGCGATGCAATACAATGAGTGTAAGTTTGAACACGAATCCCGTAGGCTTGTGTGATCAAACGTGAAGTCTCATCCTATGGCATCGCGATTTATCTACAATGGTAACATCGCAGTCTATCCCCTCTACGCAAGTGCAAAGAGGCACGGGAAAATAATCATGACTTCAAACTATCCTCACCGTACCGATTATAAGTGTCACCTACTGAAATTAGAACGCACATGGGCTCCCTTCTGTATCTGTAATGATGTTATTTGGTAGAAGATGTGTGGTGTTGTAGAATTCCTTGTTTTTAGAACTGCTTGAATTTCTCATTAATAATTTCTGAAGGGCAATAACATATACCCACAGCGTATAGGTATCCCAGCTGATACAAATTAGGCACCACGTTTGACATACCTCTACCAGAAAATGTAAAAAATCTGAGATGGCAACCATGAGGACGTCGCAGTGACGTCATTTTAAAAAAAAAAGCAATTTTTTGGACGATTTTTCGGTTAGATTTTTCGAATTTTTTATTCATGTGTTTACTCGCAAAAATGCATGACTAATTTAAGAAATAATTATCTGATTTGAAATAAAATAGCTTTTTCACGTTTTCTCGCAGAATTGCATGAATTTGGAAGAAAACTGTCAAAAACGTCGCTTTTCTGGTACCCCGCATGGTCGCCATTTTGATTTTGCCCATGATCCTTTGCTTGGGAGGTTATGCAAATAGGTTCAGCTCTCAAATGTTGCCGTTCCGGAGAAAGGAACAAAAACGCGACAGGGGTGCGGAAAGTGCCCCAAGGCCAGATAGCGTTAAAGCAATATACCGTTTGGCAAGTCTTATTACAGCTTCACAGCATTATCTTCCATATCTATAAAACCTCTATTATAAGGGGCCTCCGCTGCTGAATCAAGAATTCGAGTAAACAGTGTAGGAGAGTTAAACAAGGATCATGGAGACAAATAATACTCAGTATTATGGAGGTATTCATACTACCAAATTCAGTAACAATGTTATTACATGTACTACACTTACAATAAGCAGAAAATCACATAGTCGTTTTACAATCACAACCGCAGTGGTTTGGCAATACTTCTTGCGGAAGTTAATGTGGCAGTAATATCTTTCTGTGAGGTCAATGCCTGAGAGACCATTCGTCCCTCAGTCAGTGGAGTCAAAAGCGGTGGACATACGCCTACAAAGAGCGTAACGATACAGTGCACACAGGGGCATTCCCTCGCTTCTCGTGTAGTCTTCGGCAACGTTTTGGAATGATATGCACGTGAAAAGAATCTGGAGAGCATTAAATTCATTTCTATCTGGTAATTTTTATTTTGTTTAGCGTTTTTTATTTTCATTTAACTTTTTAATTTAAATATGCTCTCCTCTCCGCAAAATGTTGTACAAGCTCTTGCGCATCTTCTGAATGCTATTTTCATCAGAATGTATTAGGAGGCGTTGCCTGCAGATCTCCGATTTCCATTGTCGAATCTGGTACTAGATACGTCTATGGCACCCTTGTAGATCGTTTTTCATGTGACAGTTAAGCGATTTGGTCAAATGGAGGTAACTAATAGATCTTGTTCATTGAATATGAGCAATAGTTCAGCATATTATATTATGTTCTGTAGTATGATGAATAGACTCTACAATGGCGTTAGGTTCCCTGGCATCGGGAACGAAACATACCCGTGAGTAAAATATGTCTGTGAAATGATAATACAACTGGATTGTAATCTGCGCAGGGGAGGAGTGGGTAAATACTTTGGTGATCCAATGACTCGCTGAAAATATTCGATTGATTTGCGAAGAAATGCTCCATATGTGTGCTGGACAGGCAGTTCATTCCTTCACTGAGTATGCGTGAATAAGGGAAAATAAAGAATACAGGAAGTTGACCAGTGGAATGGTTTACGCGCTCTCGTGGCATATATCATGTATATCCGTCTGACTGGTTCCACTCTGTTCACTAACTTTGAACTTTCTTTTCGGTATATACCGTTGTTGATGTCAGTAATACTATATACGTCCTATCGAATGTCATTGTGAATTGTACTGAATATCCAGTGACATCAAAACCTAAGATCAGTAATACAAATTTTAAGAAAAATTACACAAGATTATCGATTGGGCGTGACGGGGCGAGAATGGTAGAAATAAATCAGTCTGGAATACCATAGATCACAAAGCTAATGTTACAAAATAGAGAAAGAGGAAGTATACTCAACAGGTAACTGGAATAAACAAGTTTAGTTTGGAAAATAGGAGCTAATTACTTAAAAACGATACGTGAAAGTAGCAAAACTCAAAGGACACAAACTATTTATGTAATGAGAAAACGCATGTGGTTTGATGAAAAACTGACTCAGTCTTTCAATGTCGCCTTCTGTATACATGTCATTCGACAAATGCATGTGGGTTTATTGTTTTTGTGGGAAATATTAGCCGGGTCTACTGTATTCTTTTAGTACGGCGTCGAACATTACAGGTTAGTTTTTTTTCTGGGTATACTTGCAATAACCAGGTTTATCCCATATTAAGGCGTTTGTTCCATCAGACGTCCTTGATGCTCATCCATTAACATTAGATGAGTTATTTGTTTGATCTGATCTGTCATCACAGCTTCTGAGTTACCGTATCTAATTCAACTTAAACCTATCTGGCCTGGGATTTTTGGGACCTGTCCGAGAATCCACAGTATTCTCGGGTGTAAATGTCAGATGACGATGGAAGCTTTTCTGTAAAGTCATATTGTTGCTTTTCAGTCGCCAGTCGTTAATTTATCCCACTTCTTGCATATCGCTATTTTATAGAAGAGACTATACATGAACTCTTATCGCTGGATGCATTTGGGACAGGAAAAGCGGGTTTACTGTGATTTATTAAATACAGACCAAGATTTCACAATACAGGCAATACTTACTATAAGGGTCACCAGCACCGGCACCTTGAAGCACCGGCATTGCCGAAATGTGCCAGGGATGTAGGAAATAGAAGACTTGTTCTTAAATCTCTGTCAGTGCGTACTGTTGGTACTTTTAGATTTAAATCAGCTTCTGGATTTATAGTTTCGTTATACTTTTGATTGTTTTATTTACACAAAAGATAGTCGAATCATGGCCATATACGCGTCAAATCAAACTTAAGTTTCTACCAAATATCTGTTATTGTTATCAAATATTCCCCAACACAGTACATGTATTTCAAGCAAATAACATTGATCAACGTCTCTATGCAAAAGGTATATAGCATGTCTAATAATCTATCACCATATATGTTTCTTTGTACGGACAGTGAGCGATGTTAACAGAAATCAAGAGGGTTGTTTGGGCATGGTATCTGATCGTACAAATATGGCTATGACCTTGAAGACAGTTCCTAGTAAAAGATCAGTTGTTGAGTGTAGTTCAAATCCGGAATTACAGACTTTATTGTGACTCTGTTCCAACTAATGAGGATGAACAATTCTGAGATGAGGTATAATAATGATATATATATAGCTAGGATCGGTAAAAACCCAGAAATTGTGTTGAAAACTATGTATTTTCACTGCTCGTATAAAGTCAGTTTGGTGTCCGAACCAAAATTATATCAGTTTTCTTGCACTCTATGTCTACAGACGAATTGCGAGGGCTACGCTAAATCGGAATCCATTACTCCTCCTTTACCGGTATCGATTTTACGCATTTTGTTTGGGAGGAGAGATGTGTAATTGTCTCATTACAATTGTCTAAAATTGTCTAATTTCAACATAGACAAGTTTGAAAATGACATAGTAATTCAACTGGACGACATTAAAAAAAATCATTATCGTGTACCAACTGGCATTTACATTGCTCTTTTTCAAATAAGCAAAGCCAAATGTTCGTTGCAATTTCATCATTTGCAAGCGAAATGGATTTTGTCAAGACACCGCTCGGTGCTTTTCTTGTGAGATGGTATGTATTGTCGAAAACGTAAGAACAGCAGTTGGACAGCTGTGGTTGGATCTGACAAGAGAAATTTAACATATGCTCTAAAGTATTGCCATGAAACATGCTTACTTGATTGTGTTTTTGACTGGTGTCGTCGGTGTCTGATCATTCCCTTTGTTATTCACAGCAAAATCACAAAGGAAAGACATGATCGTTATTTTATGGCAGGTGGGTTATATTGATATACAACTGTCCAACTCGGGGGAAATAATGATTGACTAGCCTTTACAAAACTTGTAATTGACCGAAATTCTTTACAGACATATCCATAACAAGTTCAGCGTGAGTATCTGTAAAACTAGCTGTCCATACAATAAACATTGTCTCTTATTGTGTAAATTCTTCAAGACGTATGAGACTGTCCCGATCGTTTTCAGAACAAGCTATCATTATTCAAATAGAAACAACCATTGAAGTTTTCGAGGGTCCAAGATCGTAATCAGAACTTGATCGACCATTATGACTGACTGGAAGAAAAATGGCATGTGATGTATTTAAATTTTTTTATATAATATTAACTCTAAAATTTTTGTCAAATTTTTATAGGAAAAATATGCCATCACACCGGCATAGCCATCACACCGGCATAGCCCTCACACCGGCATAGCCATCACACCGGCATAGCCAGGGGTGTTGCCTATGTTATCATACAGCTGGGACGACCTGATCAAGGGGAGATTTTTATCTTCAATTGCAGGCGTTGGTGATGGATTCTTACATGGAAGAAGCCAGAATACCTCTCACCGGTTAGCCAAGCAATAGTACTCCCGATGACAGCACGATCTAATCAGCCCACTGAGATCAAGATATATCATTTGTAATGAGTGAGTATCTCCTATTTGGAGACAGTCGAAGACAATAAAAATACAAATATGCGAGGCGGGATTCGTCTCGAACACTTTTTCCTGGAAAAGATTCCCTGGTTTCATGATCTGCATTTTGACAGGCACATAGTATGGAAATGGTGAACCCGGACATAATTGGCAAAGAGATCAGAATACTGTGAGCGGTGTCAAGTTGAATAATGAGAAAGGGCCATCAAGTATCAAAAACAGTCATAATATATAAAATAGTGTATATAACTTTTGTTTGCAGAACGTTGTTCAGGTGTAATTATGTTATCACTTGTTTAAGGACCCAGACGATAGATGCAGACGGACGTTAATGCAGCTTCTGTAAAGTTCCCTCGGAATATGACTACTCACGGGAAATCAGCCAAATCCGCTGAATCTGCTTCGATGAAATAATGTGCAGTTTGGACTATTAATCTGTTACAACTTTGACGAGCTCTTGGAGAACCCACGCATCAAGAGTCCTTGATATAGACACCGAATAGTTTGAGAGTCAGTGGGATACGACCTCGACTCGCCTTGTCATAGAGAACTATCTCAGAATATTCTTCATACATATTCTTTGTTCAGACTTATGACTCATCTGCTTCGATGAAATAATGTGCAGTTTGGACTATTAATCTGTTACAACTTTGACGAGCTCTTGGAGCACCCACGCATTAAGAGTCCTTGATATAGACACCGAATAGTTTGAGAGTCAGTGGGATACGACCTCGACTCGCCTTGTCATAGAGAACTATCTCAGAATATTCTTCATACATATTCTTTGTTCAGACTTATGACTCATCTGCTTCGATGAAATAATGTGCAGTTTGGACTATTAATCTGTTACAACTTGACGAGCTCTTGGAGAACCCACGCATTAAGAGTCCTTGATATAGACACCGAATAGTTTGAGAGTCAGTGGGATACGACCTCGACTCGCCTTGTCATAGAGAACCATCTCAGAATATTCTTCATACATATTCTTTGTTCAGACTTATGACTCCTTAATTTAGTCATCTTCATTTGTTTGATTTGTCGAGTAAGTTCTTCGAAACAATATGACTTTTGAAGCAGCTCGATATAAAAGAATATAAACTTTAAAAAATTTCTCAGAATAAAAAACATTTCGAAATAATATAAGAATGCCGGAGACCATCGGACATGCGATATATGAACAGAACCTCTAAAATATTCACATTAGGTGGTATTATTATACTCTGTATTTTATCATGAACGATGCAACTATCAATCAATATTCTGCTCAATATTCAATTCCCTTCACTGAAACAATTTCATCACAAATGTACACAGTTATGTCTTGATAGATCCAAATCATACAATGATACATCAACACTCTTGAATATATATTATATGCTATCACGTGTAGTAGGCATCAGAAACCGGTGTTGTATATTCACGCTTCAAGCTTGAATTGACTTTTGAATTGTTATTGAAAAGTTTGAAGCTTAAATGCTAATCTAAATCTTGGTATTCTTAGAATTGTATCTAAAACACATTTGGAATTTAAACGCCAATCTAGACGTGCTAGAAATTTCATTTTGATATCCATTTACAGTGTATAGTTTGCTGAAGAGACTAATAGCCCCTGCAGAAATTTACTCGACTTACATGAAGTACATAGGTGAAAGGCATATGTGCTTGGGGAAAACAGTGGTACTTTTACAAAGAAGACTAAAGTTTGCTCAGTGTCGCACAATTCAGATCTCACTTTTCATCTCTCTTCAATTAATTGTCTTGAGGCACGAGCAAAGTCAACGACTTTAGAACCTCCCATATTCCATAACCGCACCACACTCCTATATTAGCTGTCATCGGGATACCAATATGACAAGACTTCGCACCGATTTACCTCCGCATACATGGTTAGACAATGTAAGCCGACACGGCAATATTATGCTTTGACTCTCCATCTACTGGGGCAATAATCCAGCTATGTGTGTGCTTCTAATGGCATGGGTTGTGACAACATGACTTTCGACAATTTCCCGTCTCAATCCCCAGGCTTACACCAATGAGCGCCCCCGTGCCTAAACATTCAACAATTCATATTCGAATAGAGATAAAAAAAGAAGAATGATGGATCCTATGTGGTCGTGAAATATGACCAATATAATGAAATACACGTTCTAAAGACCATTTTTTAGAATTTCTTTGTTTCAACCCTTTATCCATTTTAAAGGAAGAATCGATCAATATCTATCAGAGAGTGACAGTTGGCGTATGTTCTTTTCTCGTTTATATCTCTACCATTTCGCCCCTCAGACGTAGATAAGTCTATCTGAAATTACCGTATTTCATTTCAACTTTTCACTACGGTTACATGTCGGAATCTTTGTAATATAAGAATTTCCCTCTCCGTTCCGCCTGATTCATTCATAACATACTATAATAGCAAAACGTGTACAATTTAACCCCTTATCCCTCCTACCTGGTCCACTGGAAAACTCTTTTAAATATGACCCTTGATACCTTGATGTCTCTAATTTGAGCAGACCAGTCGTATATGCATTATGGTACTCCACAATTACTGTTCCCGTCACATCTTGGTCAACAGATATGTTTGTAAAAATAAGAATATCTATGTGTAGCCCACAATCGATATAATCGGCTTTTGAAACTGTGTATTGTCTCTGCTAGGAGAGGTTGTTCCACATATTGACAACACAAAAAGAGAAAAATTTGCTGTAATTCACAGTCTGCACAGATTTTCCTATTGTGTCCTTTTGTTCTGTTATCTGTTCTGAGTGTGAATAATGTCAATGTCATCTTTCCATGATTGCGCAAACTTGGACCATGTCTTCTCAAGTGTAATTTAGGGAAGATTGAGAATGAGTTTGGTGCCTCTTCCTTGGACACATTCGATTAGGTCTTAATCCTTTTCATACAATGGAAACCACACAATATTCGCATATTTCAGCCTGGATCGTACGAGATACTTTTGCAGAGTAATAAATGTTGTCCTGTCTAGATGCTGGCAAGTGCACGACCAAAATGTTGCATGCGTCCTTCACCATTGTGTTTATGTGTTGATGAACTTTAAGCTCTTTGTCCACTGCCACACCCAAGTTATTCACATCCGCTGCCGTTTTAGGATATTAGGACCATCCCTATCTGTCATAGTGTACACCTGATTTGTTTCTTTACCCACCATATTTCAATGACCACTTTCTATATTGAACTGCAACAGCCAAGTGTCTGAACAAACCGGAACTCTGTCATCGTTCTCTTGAAGACTCAAGTATGATATTGGATGGGGCTAACAGAACGACAGATTTTGGTGTCATCTGCAAAATTGACAAAATGAAGGGACTACTTCTGGCTTCTGTTTATGTTTATGTTTATTTCACATCAATCTCAACAGGTCCATAGGACCCAGTAGCAGAGACGATAATACAACATTAAATTTCATAAAAATTTATAAGATTAACAATAACTAAATGGCATATTAAATCAAATTTACATGGGCTTAAAATACATAAAAGGTTACACTATCACCTCCCATAATTACGAGAAAAAAAATCAATATTAGAGAATATAAACAAAGCGTGTCTTAAAAGATATATCAGAAAAGTATAGATTTGCACCGTAATTTAAAAGAATTCAGCGAAGAAAAAAGCTGGTTAAAAGCATTCTGAGCCCGGATTAAAATACTGTGTTGTCGTATAGAGACACGAGATGACGGCGGATAAAAGGCACATTTCTGACGAGTATTGCTCCTCGGAACTCTGTATGTTACCCTGTATGTTACTCTGTATGTTACCCTGTATGTTACTCTGTATGTTACCCTGTATGTTACTCTGTATGTTACCCTGTATGTTACTATGTATGTTACCCTGTATGTTACTCTGTATGTTACCCTGTATGTTACCCTGTATGTTACTCTGTATGTTACCCTGTATGTTACTCTGTATGTTACCCTGTATGTTACCCTGTATGTTACCCTGTATGTTACTCTGTATGTTACCCTGTATGTTACTCTGTATGTTACCCTGTATGTTACCCTGTATGTTACTCTGTATGTTACCCTGTATGTTACCCCTGTATGTTACTCTGTATGTTACCCTGTATGTCACCCTGTATGTTACTCTGTATGTTACCCTGTATGTTACCCTGTATGTTACTCTGCATGTTACCCTGTATGTTACTCTGTATGTTACCCTGTATGTTACTCTGTATGTTACCCTGTATGTTACCCTGTATGTTACTCTGTATGTTACCCTGTATGTTACTCTGTATGTTACCCTGTATGTTACCCTGTATGTTACCCTGTATGTTACTCTGTATGTTACCCTGTATGTTACTCTGTATGTTACTCTGTATGTTACCCTGTATGTTACCCTGTATCTTACTCTGTATGTTACCCTGTATGTTACTCTGTATGTTACCCTGTATGTTACCCTGTATGTTACTCTGTATGTTACCCTGTATGTTACTCTGTATGTTACCCTGTATGTTACTCTGTATGTTACCCTGTATGTTACCCTGTATGTTACTCTGTATGTTACCCTGTATGTTACTCTGTATGTTACCCTGTATGTTACTCTGTATGTTACCCTGTATGTTACTCTGTATGTTACTCTGTATGTTACCCTGTATGTTACTCTGTATATTACCCTGTATGTTACTCTGTATGTTACCCTGTATGTTACCCTGTATGTTACCCTGTATGTTACTCTGTATGTTACCCTGTATGTTACTCTGTATGTTACCCTGTATGTTACTCTGTATGTTACCCTGTATGTTACCCTGTATGTTACTCTGTATGTTACCCTGTATGTTACTCTGTATGTTACCCTGCTGCTGAGATATATTCTATTAAAATGACTGTTGACACATTTGTTTAAAAATGTCAAGTCGTAATACATACGTCTATTTTCTAATGATGGAAGTCTAAAATGTTTACATAAAGATTCATCGGAAAAGGAGTTATAATTAGTAAAAGACTCAAAACATAAAAATTTTAAGAACTTCCGCTGGACACTGTGAATCCTTGAAACCAGCGTTTTCTGACTGGGTGACCAAATTTCGCAAGCATATTCTGTTCTGCTCCTCACTAGGGAAATGTACAAAGATTTTATGGCAGCTACATTGTTAAAGGATTGACAGTTCCTTTTCAGAAATCCGTACATTTTACGTGAGTAGTATATAAAGGCTAAATTCCCGCTCTTTTATGCAAATGAGATGACGTCATCGATGACGTCACAGAGCTCTCGTCCAATCAGAAGCGAGTATTTTGCCCCGGTGCATTATGGGACATATCCAAGATGGCGGCGTCTGCCTTCTGGTTCAAGATGGCGGCACGTATGTTCAAGATGGCGGCACGTCCGGTGTCATCTCCGGCAATGTCCGGCCCTCTCCGGGCCAATAGATAGCCTTTGCAGGTCAAAAATAGTTCCATGTATTCATCCGCGGTGATGCGGTCTGCCTCCGCGGGCAGAAAGTAGTCCCACGAAATGTACACCCTCACTGGGGGGTTCCCCCGGCCGCAGCGCGCTACATAGAACTTATAGTAATAAACTTAATCTATACGTGTTGGACGAGTCTTCACTCACCGTCTTCCTTTACACGCAGCTCAATGAAATGCCCGCTCCAAACCTAGACCAAAACACGTACTTGGTCTGTGGGCTGATTTCATTGGCTCTCTATTTTACTATAGTGCTCTTGCATTCTAACATTGATGGGCTACATTTTGGCCCCATCCTACACCACTGATTTCAGTTTGACTGAATCTCCAAATTGGGCATTTATGCATTATGAATAAAACACACAAGACAGAGTTTTTTGGTGAGATCTCTTTTTTTTTATTCAGTAACAACAACAACGTGAGAACAACCATGTGAAAACTGAAGCCCAGTAATTCAGACCAACAAGGCCGGTGCAATAGCCGCAGTACTCATAGAACATATATACAACAGTGAGTTCCTCTTATCATCCCTTATCAAAGGCGGTTGGTACCCATAAAATTGAATTGAATTATTGAACCTATATACAACAGTTAATTCGTTAGTCCGGTGCAATATCATCAGTACTCATAGAACATATAACTGTCTTATCAAAGGCGTTTGGTACCCATACAAATTGAATTATAGAACAGTTCGTTAGTCCAGTGGAATATTCGCAGTGTTCGTATTTATCACTCTAAATGTCAAGATAGGTTGTAGTCACACTATCGGGCAGGACTTTGCGCTTGGGGTAAAAGTATGTGAAGGCTTCCCGGTCCTGGGTATACGAGCGCATCTGGTGGTCGATGATACGGAAATCTTTGTTGGTCCCAACGGCGCTGGTTTGGCTCTGGAGGACATTCAGGTACAGGGCCTTGTTGATGTTGGAGTCGCGTCGACTCACCCCCTTACAACTGAATTTATTGTCATCACCGTCACAAAAGTAAGTTTTCGAACACAGGGCGATCATGGCATCACCGCTCCACTCTAGTTTAAACAGGCCGGGCGTCCGCTTGTCGTAGGTGTAGTGGTCGCGTCGGGGTAGCCACTGGTCCCGTTCCGCCTTATATTGTGCACGTAATTCTGGTTTGACGAGTGACTCCCAGTCCGGGATGGAAACGGCCATGTATGCTGAGTCGGTATCCATTTCTATCAATTGCCAGTCTGATTGGTGGAAATACACGCCCATGAAATCGTATATGAATTCCAGCATTCGCAGTTTGGCCAGCTGGTACACCATACATCCTACTTGGAGCGGCAGGTTATAGGTGATGGTCTTTTTGGCTGACGTCACTTCGTAGGTGGTGTCGTCAATCATCTCCATGTGTCGGTATAGCGATGAATTCACGCGTTTGCGGGCTTGTTTCGTGGTACAAATGTTCACGGTCACATGACGGTCCTGGTTCGTTACCGTTTTTCCATATCCGCTGTTCCCAAGTAATTTCATCGTTTCCCCGATGATGGCTTTACTGGGGTCGGCGTCTCCTTGGCGACGGGCGGTAGTCACGTCGTTCGCGAACTTCTCAAAACAAGCCTGGGGGATGAATTCTATGACTTGGTATATTTTCGTAATTTCCAGTCCGTGCCTCATATACCACTGAAGCAGAGGGGTACCGAACACGATTTTTTCACCAAACATGCTGCCGATCAACATACGCTGTGGTCGCGTTAGGTAGTCGTGTTCTTCAGCGTGTGCGCGCATATGGGCTCCGATATCATCTCGACTCACCTCGGTGTTTTTGAAGATGGGCGGACATTCGCCAAACGTGTCTTTCAAGTGGTCAGGGACGTGCAGATCACATTCCACGAATCCATAGAGGTCTTCCGTCTCAACAGTGCGTAGGATGTCGGTCTCTTGCAGGAAACAAGCCTATGTTTATGTATACTATGATTGTCTTTTTGAATTTGGTGCTAATACTGTTATGTGGAAAATGGAATAGGTCTTTGGATTATGGACGCGGATATTCTCTAATGGACGACGGTTGGATTATGAATGACGGACTAGACGCTTGTAATGGTGATAAACAGTCCAATGATTAACTGTGCATCGGTCGTGGGCGTGTAAGAACGAGTGGCAACTCAGGGTTGACGAGGTTGCATGATGGAATTCACATTCCCATAGCTGTTCATAGGCATACCCAGTCCACAAATGTAATCTCGATTCTGCTGTACTTTCACGTAAGGCGGCTGGTCAGTCCACACGGCGCTCGTTATAGCGCCCTCCCGCGAAGAACACTCATGACCGTAAAGCAATAACAGCCGTGAAATTGAAACACGGTCGTACGTATTGATGATAAAGCAAATCCGTCCACGGGAAGGCGCCGATCTCCACCTGCTTTTCCGTGTGTGGTTGGCTTGCGACGGATAGTGACGCCTGTCGCTGACTTTCCCAATCCAGCCATTGTTCTGCTTGATGTTTCGTAGATCGTTGAGCTCTGGAATGCTCCAATCTCTCAGGAGCCACCGCGTAATTACAACACATATAAGGGTAGTGGGAAGAGGTGCCGACATACTGACTGCGTCATGACTTCACAGAATAGTCTTCTGGTTAACCTATTCTAAAGCACATACCAAGAATCTAACGATTCGTGATATGTGTTGTATCTCAGGTACGCTTTTATTGTACCTGTTCATGTGGCAACTTGGATAGTATGACCACACGGCCCCTAGCACCGGCATAGGCGGTATTAGATACAAATCTAGAGAGCTATGATGGAAATGCTCTGACAACTCGTATACTGGTAATTGGTGAGCTTTTTCGCTGTGACAACTCGTACATTGGAGATTGGTGAGCTGTATCGTCGTCAGATGTAAATGACGGCAATTAACACAAAAGACTAGTCTGTAAGGCCCGATATCGACCCAGCATCAGCTTCTCACAAATGGCAACATATATCAAAGACCAAAAGGTCTGTACAGGGGGCGGGCCTCGGGGACGAAACGTCCACCAGCAGAATCTCGCCATATACAGGAAAGAATTACAACACATATAAGGGAAGTGGGAAGAGGTGCCGACATACTGACTGCGTCACATGACTTCACAGAATAGTCTTCTGGTTAACCTATTCTAAAGCACATACCAAGAATCTAACGATTCGTGATATGTGTTGTATCTCAGGTACGCTTTTATTGTACCTGTTCATGTGGCAACTTGGATAATATGACCACACGGCCCCTAGCACCGACATAAGCGGTATTAGATACAAATCTAGAGAGCTATGATGGAAATGCTCTGACAACTCGTATACTGGTAATTGGTGAGCTGTTTCGCTGTGACAACTCGTACATTGGAGATTGGTGAGCTGTATCGTCGTCAGGTGTAAATGACGGAATTTAACATAAAAGACTAGTCTATAAGGCCCGATGTCGACCCAGCATCAACTTCTCACAAATGCCAACATATATCAAAGACCAAAAGATCTGTACAGGGGGCGGGCCTCGGGGACGAAACGTCGACCAGCAGAATCTCGCCATATACAGGAAAAAATTACAACACATATAAGGGAAGTGGGAAGAGGTGCCGACATACTGACTGCGTCACATGACTTCACAGAATAGTCTTCTGGTTAACCTATTCTAAAGCACATACCAAGAATCTAACGATTCGTGATATGTGTTGTATCTCAGGTACGCTTTTATTGTACCTGTTCATGTGGCAACTTGGATAATATGACCACACGGCCCCTAGCACCGACATAAGCGGTATTAGATACAAATCTAGAGAGCTATGATGGAAATGCTCTGACAACTCGTATACTGGTAATTGGTGAGCTGTTTCGCTGTGAAAACTCGTACATTGGAGATTGGTGAGCTGTATCGTCGTCAGATGTAAATGACGGAATTTAACATAAAAACCGGCATAGGTTTACTCAAACACGATAGGTAGAGGGCATTGGCGTCGAATCCTATTATTTTCTCACACAATTTTTCGCCTCGGATATGGGTCAGCTGTTTCTCATGGTACCGATGGAATATAATACTGGGGCCGCCTACGATATTTCCCTTCAAACAGTCAAACATGTCGGCGTCTTTCTGATCGACGAGAGCGAAGAACTTGGGTAAATCCTGGAACAGATACCGCAGGGTCAGACCGGGAATGCTAACACAGTCTTTGAATACGTCGACACCCATATCTCGGTAGAAGGCGGACATTTTGTCGGTAGCTTCCAGAAAAGGGATGACATCCAAATTGTTGTAATAGACGAGAAAATTCCGGAGAGTTTGCATTCCTTCACGGACCCACACCTGTTGCAGTTCGGTATACAGGGTGGTAGATAATGCTTCTCCTTTGAGATCGTTGTAAAAGGCCTCCTGGGGTGGTAACTGGGTTTCGTCCAGACGCTCGAGACTCATCATGTAGTTGTAGGGAAAGCAACTTTTCCTCTCCGCGCAGTCGTACGCTTTCACCCACTGTTCATAGCTGTAATTCGGCGCCAGGTAATTCCGTACATCTAAGAATCGGAGTGAAGTTGTGGATAGAGCGACGTGGTTGTTTGTCTTCTTAGTAATGAATTTCACATTCCCAGCTTTAGCGAGGTACAGGTACAAGAATTCTTTGATTAAGTTCAAATCATATCGGCCCGAGTTAAATCCAAGGACGGGTAATTGGTTCATGTATTCCAATAAACGCAGTTTCAGTTTCTGCGCATAGGGTTTCGGTGGTTTGCGTTCCTCACTTTCGTCTTCGTCATCGGTATCGTCCTCCTCCTCCCCATCGAATGTTGGAATACGCGCATCAAGTACCGCTAATACATCACAGTAGATAGTCGACGCGAGATGTGCCGCACTGACTTGACTGAGGGTTTCCAGGTAGTTCATCATTCGTGTAATCAGTTCATGGGGGTCCCCGTTAGATACGAAACACACCGGGGCCGTGTCGTAACCGGGTACGTTGGTGTGAATACTCACACTCAAAGGAATGTGATGCTGGGTCCATTGAGTTTTAGCCGATACCTTTTCCATGGGTTCTAATAGGGCTTCAAAATCATAGCACGCTCTGTACGGGAAATAACGGCGGTCCATGGGCACATCGATACCCTCATCTGCCAGGTCTTCAAAGATGGTCGGAGTGTTGTGGAATACGCCGTCGGGGAATTTCCGTTTGGTGGTCTGGTCACAACTCTTCTCGTCCCTATGTAATTTGGACGATTCTTTGAAGACCCGTTGGCATTTACTACAGATGTATGACTGGGCATACCTGTTGATGTCCGTGATGTACGAGAAATGCCCGCCAGTGTCCGTTTCGTACAAATTCAATGTCATGGTTGTGTCGTATTTCCCCGGGGAACGCTGTACGAGTCGGGCGGTGAGTTGTGGGTCGTCGGTGTTGTCATCATCCACGTGTTGCTCTAATTTGTATACGACAATGTTGACGTGGAATAAATTTTCCACCACATCCAGTTGTGATAACGGGACCCCGCGAAAGTGCTGTTTTTCCGTGTTCCTTTCACGTAAGTAGTCTTCCCAATAGCAGTTGGCCAATTTATCACATTTCCTGGGTGGGCGTTTGTTGAGATGGATAGCCAGGCAGCGGAATAAACATTTCCGATCGGTATACGGTCCATGCGCGCCACCGACTAAAGCGTACATGCCTTCTCTGTGTTTCAACCAGTCCGGGAGATGAATGGGGGCGCCGATAGCGTGGTCGATCATTTTAGTGACGTAAAACGTAACATTGGTTGTCATCTCCACTTGCCATTTTGTGTTGGGGCGTTGTTGTCGTACCCATTCCAAACTATCCAAGCTTTCTAATTTTCCAGTACCGTGTCCAGAGACGGGCGATGGATAATGGGGGCTGGTCAAACACCCGGGTATTATTGCTGGGATAATAATAACGGAGCTGGTCTGTCTCTTTATGGCGAAGAATGTATCCAAAAGTGAGATTTAACTTGAAGGCTGTATCTTGGTCGTTGAAGATAGCTTCCACGTAGCTACGTAGACGGATGTTTTCTTCCAACCGGAAATTATATAAGGCCAATAGACGACGGTTACGGTGAAAACAATGGCGTATGGTAGCCCAGTGTCGTCGATAAATGTTCCTCACACGCTCGTCTTGGGGTAAGACTTCAACCGGAGGTGCTGCTGGGTCCAATGGAAAATCTTCTCCACGTCTCATGCTTTCTCTCCTCCTCTCTTCAGAACAAGCTGGTAGGCAGGGCAGGCAGGCAAGCAGGCAGGCAGGCAGGCAGGCTGGTCAGGCAGGCAGGCAGGCAGGCAGGCAGGCAGGTAGGTCAGAGAGCTCCGTAGGGTAGTGCAATGAATACACCAAACCACTAAAAATCTCCTCCTTTTAAACGTTTTTCTACAACAATTTTCCAACATGGCGGCTACAACATGGCGGCATGCCAGGGAAAAACCCCAGTACATCACAAACAAGTCTGGACATGTCCAAAGGTCACGCCTCATTCACCCCAACCGGAAGTGACGTCATTTTTACATCCGGGTGAAATGACGTCACTTCCGATGGTAGCGCCATCTATACACTCTGGACGCAAGGGAGACAACTCTGTCAAGTGCACTATAGTTCCGCCAGAATGACCAAAAAGCTACCTCCAACACAGGAGAGTTCCAATTTTTGCAGGGAATGTATTCATCCGCGGTGATGCGGTTTGGCGGTGATGCGGTCGCGAAAAAAAGCTTCCGCGGAGAAAAAGTAGTCCCCAGACTTGAAATACGCTGCATGGTCCGATTGGGTCGAGTGAGGTATCAAAGTGAAGCATTCGTGAAGGGGCATCTGGTGGGCTGGGTGCGGAGTTGAAATATCGGCATTCTGCGCATGCGCGGTGGCTAAAGGGTATGAAAATAGACGTTTTGGAGCTAGGGGAGCCCCTAATGGTCCAATGGGGTCATATGAGGTATCAATGTGAAGCATTCGTGAAGGGGCATCTGACTGGGCTAGGGGCTCGGGCGTTGTCACCATTCTGCGCATGCGCGGTGGCCAAAGGGTATGGAAATAGACGTTTTGGGATCTAGGGGAGCCCCTAATGGGCCGATGGAGTTGTATGAGGTATCAAAGTGAAGCATATGTGAAGGGGCATCCAGTCATGGGTGGGTGCATGTAAAATTTTTCCTGACAAAAAACCCGGAACACGGACGTCATCGAAAAATCCGGGAAAATGCCTATATGGGGTATGGGGGGTATATAGGTCGCCGGGCTTAACGGGGCTTGCTTATCAATAGAGTTATCTCCCCCTAGTTCCAGGGTGGGTGTATGTAAAATTTTTCCTGAAAAAATACGGAACACGGACTTTATCCTAAATTACGGGAAAATGCCTATATGGGTATGGGGGGTATAGGACCATCCTGGGAAACCTACTTCTCCACATTTGCGGTCTAGGTTGTGGGATCTCGTTTTCTTAGTCTCGTCAAGACAAACATGATAGGAAGTGTCGTGGAGCGAATCGTTGAAATTTTTGGAAAAAGTTCAGGGAGACCCATATAGTCCCATACTAGGGGTATAGGACCAATGTTTGCCCCACTGGGAAACCTACTTCTAGACATTTGCGGTATGGTTGTTTGGATTTGTTTTCTTAGTCTCGTCAAGACAAACATGATAGGAAGTGTCCCGGCACGAAACGGTGAAATTTTTGAAAAAAGTCACCGCGGCCTGGGTAGGCCCATAGGCCTATACTGCATGGCTAGGCACGGCGCATCACGTTGGGCACACCGGTTCTCGTCAGATCACCGAAGTTAAGCAGCGTTGAGCTCGGTCAATACTTGGATGGGTGACCGGGTGCTGTACTGACTGGGCTGATCAGTGTCCAGAATAATAGGACCTGTGGACACTCTCGTGTTCTGGCACATGTAGGCACCGTCGTGATATGACTGAAACAATGTTGAAAACGACGTTAAATCCTACTCACTCACTCACTCACCCTTACTGCATGGCTATGGGTGTATGGGTCCATACGGGGTGGACGTGTTGGGATCTAGGTGGGCCACTAATGGTCCGATGGGGTCGAGTGAGGTTTCAATGTGAAGCTCTCATGCAGGAGCACTTGACTACACTAATGGTTCGTACGTTGTCAATAGTCTGCGCATGCGCAGACTGGCCGTAGTATAGAAAGCAGACATTTTTGGGTGTGTGTGTGTGGGTGTGTTTGGGTTAGAGATGGGCTATTCACGGTTCGAATGGGTCGTGTGAGGTATCCATGTGAAGCCTATGTAATGGAGCATCTGACGGCGTGGATGTGGGGTAGAAATAGGGTCATTCTGCGCATGCGCGGTAGCCAAAGGGTATGGAAATAGACGTGTTGGGGTCTACGTGTTGGGGTCTGTGCGCAGACCCACCAAACCACGTGAATGTTAGTCCAGGTGGATGCTCCCCCACCTAGGATTCACATGGATACCTCACTCGACACAATAGGCCCATGAGGGGCCCACATAGACCCCAACACGTCTATTTCCATACCCTTTGGCTACCGCGCATGCGCAGAATGACCCTATTTCTACCCCACATCCACGCCATCAGATGCTCCATTACATAGGCTTCACACGGATACCTCACACGACCCATTCGAACCGTGAATAGCCCATCTCTAACCCAAACACACCCACACACACACCCCCAAAAATGCCTGCTTTCTATACTACGGCCAGGCTGCGCATGCGCAGACTATTGACAACGTACGAACCATTAGTGTAGTCAAGTGCTCCTGCATGAGAGCTTCACATTGATACCTCACTCGACGCCATCGGACCATTAGTGGCCCACCTAGATCCCAACACGTCCACCCCGTATGGACCATACACCCATAGCCATGCAGTATAGGCCTATGGGCCTACCCAGGCCTCGGTGACTTTTTCCAAAAATTTCACCGTTTCGTGCCGGGACACTTCCTATCATGTTTGTCTTGACGAGACTAAGAAACAAATCCAAACAACCATACCGCAAATGTCTAGAAGTAGGTTTCCCAGTGGGGCAAACATTGGTCCTATACCCCTAGTATGGGACCATATGGGTCTCCCTGAACTTTTTCCAAAAATTTCAACGATTCGCTCCGCGACACTTCCTATCATGTTTGTCTTGACGAGACTAAGAAAACGAGACCCCACAACCTAGACCGCAAATGTGGAGAAGTAGGTTTCCCAGGATGGTCCTATACCCCCCATACCCCATATAGGCATTTTCCCGTGTTCCGTATTTTTTCAGGAAAATTTTTACATACACCCACCCTGGAACTAGGGAGAGATAACTCTATTGATAGGCAAGCCCCGTTAAGTCCGGCGACCTATATACCCCCCATACCCCATATAGGCATTTTCCCGGATTTTTCGATAAAGTCCGTGTTCCGTTTTTTTTTTCAGGAAAAATTGTACATGCACCCACCCATGACTGGATGCCCCTTCACATAGGTTCACTTTGATACCCCATACAACTCCATCGGCCCATTAGGGGCTCCCCTAGATCCCAAAACGTCTATTTCCATACCCTTTGGCCACCGCCCATACGCAGAATGGTGACAACGCCCGAGCCACTAGTCCAGTCAGATGCCCCTTCACGAATGCTTCACATTGATACCTCATATGACCCCATTGGACCATTAGGGGCTCCCCTAGCTCCAAAACGTCTATTTTCATACCCTTTGGCCACCGCGCATGCGCAGAATGCCGATATTTCAACCCCGTACCCAGCCCTTCAGATGCCCCTTCACGAATGCTTCACTTTGATACCTCACTCGATCCAATCGGACCATGCAGCGTATTTCAAGTCTGGGGACTATTTTTTCTCCGCGGAAGCTTTTTTCCGCGACCGCATCACCGCCAGACCGCATCACCGCGGATGAATACATTCCCTGCAACAATTGGAACCCTCCTGTGTTGGAGGTAGCTTTTTGGTCATTCTGGCGGAACTATAGTGCACTTGACAGAGTTGTCTCCCATGCGTCCAGAGTGTATAGATGGCGCTACCATCGGAAGTGACGTCATTTCACCCGGATGTAAAAATGACGTCACTTCCGGTTGGGGTGAATGAGGCGTGACCTTTGGACATGTCCAGACTTCTTTGTGATGTACTGGGGTATTTCCCTGGCATGCCGCCATGTTGTAGCCGCCATGTTGTAGGCGCCATGTTGTAGCCGCCATGTTGTAGTCGCCATGTTGTAGGCGCCATGTTGTAGCCGCCATGTTGTAGCCGCCATGTTGGAAAATTGTTGTCGAAAAACGTATAAAAGGAGGAGATTTTTAGTGATTTGGTGTATTCATTGCACTACCCTACGGAGCTCTCTGACCTACCTGCCTGCCTGCCTGCCTGCCTGCCTGCCTGCTTGCCTGCCTGCCCTGCCTACCAGCTTGTTCTGACGAGGGGAGGAGAGAAAGCATGAGACGTGGAGAGGATTTTCCATTGGACCAAGCAGCACCTCCGGTTGAAGTCTTACCCCAAGACGAGCGTGTGAGGGACATTTATCGACGACACTGGGCTACCATACGCCATTGTTTTCACCGTAACCGTCGTCTATTGGCCTTATATAATTTCCGGTTGGAAGAAAACATCCGTCTACGTAGCTACGTGGAAGCTATCTTCAACGACCAAGATACAGCCTTCAAGTTAAATCTCACTTTTGGATACATTCTTCACCATAAAGAGACAGACCAGCTCCGTTATTATTATCCCAGCAATAATACCCGGGTGTTTGACCAGCCTTTCACCATTATCCATCGCCCGTCTCTGGACACGGTACTGGAAAAATTAGAAAGCTTGGATAGTTTGGAATGGGTACGACAACAACGCCCCAACACAAAATGGCAAGTGGAGATGACAACCAATGTTACGTTTTACGTCACTAAAACGATCGACCACCCTATCGGCGCCCCCATTCATCTCCCGGACTGGTTGAAACACAGAGAAGGCATGTACGCTTTAGTCGGTGGCGCGCATGGACCGTATACCGATCGGAAATGTTTATTCCGCTGCCTGGTTATCCATCTCAACAAACGTCCACCCAGGAAATGTGATAAATTGGCCAACTGCTATTGGGAAGACTACTTACGTGAAAGGAACACGGAAAAACAGCACTTTCGCGGGGTCCCGTTATCACAACTGGATGTGGTGGAAAATTTATTCCACGTCAACATTGTCGTATACAAATTAGAGCAACACGTGGATGATGACAACACCGACGACCCACAACTCACCGCCCGACTCGTACAGCGTTCCCCGGGGAAATACGACACAACCATTCCAATAAACGCAGTTTCAGTTTCTGCGCATAGGGTTTCGGTGGTTTGCGTTCCTCACTTTCGTCTTCGTCATCGGTATCGTCCTCCTCCTCCCCATCGAATGTTGGAATACGCGCATCAAGTGCCGCTAATACATCACAGTAGATAGTCGACGCGAGATGTGCCGCACTGACTTGACTGAGGGTTTCCAGGTAGTTCATCATTCGTGTAATCAGTTCATGGGGGTCCCCGTTAGATACGAAACACACCGGGGCCGTGTCGTAACCGGGTACGTTGGTGTGAATACTCACACTCAAAGGAATGTGATGCTGGGTCCATTGAGTTTTAGAAAAGTTGCTTTCCCTACAACTACATGACGAGTCTCGAGCGTCTGAACGAAACCCAGTTACCACCCCAGGAGGCCTTTTACAACGATCTCAAAGGAGAAGCATTATCTACCACCCTGTATACCGAACTGCAACAGGTGTGGATCCGTGAAGGAATGCAAACTCTCCGGGATTTTCTCGTCTATTACCACAATTTGGATGTCATCCCTTTTCTGGAAGCTACCGACAAAATGTCCGCCTTCAACCGAGATATGGGTGTCGACGTATTCAAAGACTGTGTTAGCATTCCCGGTCTGACCCTGCGGTATCTGTTCCAGGATTTACCCACGTTCTTCGCTCTCGTCGATCAGAAAGACGCCGACATGTTTGACTGTTTGAAGGGAAATATCGTAGGCGGCCCCAGTATTATATTCCATCGGTACCATGAGAAACAGCTGACCCATATCCGAGGCGAAAAATTGTGTGAGAAAATAATAGGATTCGACGCCAATGCCCTCTACCTATCGTGTTTGAGTAAACCTATGCCGCCCGGTCATTATACGCGGTGGCTCCCTGAGGGTGGAGCATTCAGAGCTCAACGATCTACGAAACATCAAGCAGAACAATGGCTGGATTGTGAAAGTCAGCGACGAGGCGTCACTATCCGTCACCAAGCCAACTACACGGAAAAGCGAATTGGAGATCGGCGCCTTCCCGTGGACGGATTTGCTATCATCAATACAGTACCGACCGTGTTTCAATTTCACGGCTGTTATTGGCACGGTCATGACTGTTCGTTCGCGGGAGGGCGCTATAACGAGCGCCGTGGACTGACCCCGGTCGCCTTATGTGAAGAAGTACAGCAGAATCGAGATTACATTTGTGGACTGGGCTATGCCTATGAACAGCTATGGGAATGGGAATTCCATCACATGCAACCTCGTCAACCTGAATTATACTCGTTCTTACACGCTCACGACCGACTACTGGATTATCGGACTGTTATCACCATGACCGACATCCTACGCACTGTTGAGACGGGAGACCTCTATGGATTCGTGGAATGTGATCTGCACGTCCCTGACCACTTGAAAGACACGTTTGGCGAATGTCCGCCCATCTTCAAAAACACCGAGTCGAGATGATATCGGAGCCCATATGCGCGCATACGCTGAAGAACACGACTACCTAACGCGACCACAGCGTATGTTGATCGGCAGCATGTTTGGCGAAAAAATCTTGCTCGGTACCCCTCTGCTTCAGTGGTATATGAGGCACGGACTGGAAATTACGAAAATATACCAAGTCATAGAATTCACCCCCAGGCTTGTTTTGAGAAGTTCGCGAACGACGTGACTACCGCCCGTCGCCAAGGAGACGCCGACCCCAGTAAAGCCATCATCGGGGAAACGATGAAATTACTTGGGAACAGCGGATATGGAAAAACGGTAACGAACCAGGACCGTCACGTGACCGTGAACATTTGTACCACGAAACAAGCCCGCAAACGCGTGAATTCGCCGCTATACCGACACATGGAGATGATTGACGACACCACCTACGAAGTGACGTCAGCCAAAAAGACCATCACCTATAACCTGCCGCTCCAAATAGGATGTATGGTGTACCAGCTGGCCAAACTGCGAATGCTGGAATTCATATACGATTTCATGGGCGTGTATTTCCACCAATCAGACTGGCAATTGATAGAAATGGATACCGACTCAGCATACATGGCCGTTTCCAACCCGGACTGGGAGTCACTCGTCAAACCAGAATTACGTGCACAATATAAGGCGGAACGGGACCAGTGGCTACCCCGACGCGACCACTACACCTACGACAAGCGGACGCCCGGCCTGTTTAAACTAGAGTGGAGCGGTGATGCCATGATCGCCCTGTGTTCGAAAACTTACTTTTGTGACGGTGATGACAACAAATCCAGCGCCGTTGGGACCAACACCGGCCTTGTTGGGCTGAATTACTGGGCTTCAGTTTTCACATGGTTGTTCTCACGTTGTTGTTGTTACTGAATAAAAAAAAATGAGATCTCACCAAAAAACCCTGTCTTGTGTGTTTTATTCATAATGCATAAATGCCCAATGTGGAGATTCAGTCAAACTGAAATCAGTGGTGTAGGATGGGGCCAAAATGTAACCCATCAATGTTAGAATGCAAGAGCACTATAGTAAAATAGAGAGCCAATGAAATCAGCCCACAGACCAAGTACGTGTTTTGGTCTAGGTTTGGAGCGGGCATTTCATTGAGCTGCGTGTAAAGGAAGACGGTGAGTGAAGACTCGTCCAACACGTATAGATTAAGTTTATTACTATAAGTTCTATGTAGCGCGCTGCGGCCGGGGGAACCCCCCAGTGAGGGTGTACATTTCGTGGGACTGCTTTCTGCCCGCGGAGGCAGACCGCATCACCGCGGATGAATACATGGAACTATTTTTGACCTGCAAAGGCTATCTATTGGCCCGGAGAGGGCCGGACATTGCCGGAGATGACACCGGACGTGCCGCCATCTTGAACATACGTGCCGCCATCTTGAACCAGAAGGCAAACGCCGCCATCTTGGATATGTCCCATAATGCACCGGGGCAAAATACTCGCTCCTGATTGGACGAGAGCTCTGTGACGTCATCGATGACGTCATCTCATTTGCATAAAAGAGCGGGAATTTAGCCTTTATATACTACTTACGTGCCTTGCTTATCACGGATTCAATGTGGGATTTAAAATTCAAGTTGTCTGACAGAATAAATCCCAGATCCTTAACTTCTTTAACATTTTGTAAAGGAATATCATCTATTGTATACGTGAAATCTGTCTTAATTCTCTTCAACGTAAAATTGATGGCAAGGCATTTTAAAATATTCAATCTGATCTTCCACAATCTACACCACGCGAGTGCATGGCTCAAATCAGTTTGTAATAAATGACAATCTTCGAGTGAGTCGATAACCTTAAAAAACTTGGCATCATCCGCAAATAAATGACAGTCACTGTAATTTAAAACTTTGGGAAGATCATTAATAAAAGGCAAGCATGGAACTTTTCAAGCCGCCTTTTGTGTGGTGCCATTAGGATCTGGTCATTTCCCTGTCTTCATGTTGACAATCCTTGTTCTCAGATCGTCTTTCGATAGATCTACCTTCAGTTTGGGCGCCTCTCAGTATTGGATCCTGTCGTTGTAATGTTTGATTCATCTTCAGTGGGAAAAACACTTGCGATCGACTCAATCTATGACGTCATCTCTTTCATCCGGTGGCAGAACGAACACCCGGCGTGAAATGTACATATTATAGCTCAACGTGGTGGATATTGGAGAGACTTTGAAAGTGCGCTTTTAGTTAGATGAAATAAATTCGGCTCATCGGTCGTTTGAGCTGAAAAAGTATCCCCGTCGCAAAAGCGCCTAAATATTAGGACAGATAGAGAGAGAGAGAAATTAGATTAAACAAGGTATTTTGATTTTCTTTGATTAATTGTTGCTCCACTGGATGCGTGTTTGTCAGCAATAGAATGGGCTATTACAAAGACTTTGCTCAGTTGCCTCGCGACCGTGTGCTATGGCCTCGTGACCGAGCGTTATTGCCTTGAGACCATGCGCTATTGCCTCGAGACCGTGTTCGATTGCCTCGAGACTATGCGCTATTGCCTCGAGAACGTACGCTGTTGCCTCAAGATCGTGAACTATCACCTCGAGACCGTGCGTTTTCACAAATTATAGAACTCAAACCGAAATCCAACCAAACATGGTGAACAAATGTGGTATGAGGTATAATAATAGTGCAATCCCGAAAAGGAAACTACTGTTATACGATCAGTTTATAAATGACAAACGACTATCTTTGTCTTTGTTATTTCATCCAATATTACTTGTCAAAACACTTCCAATATTGCAACCACTGTGTCAAGGCTCTTCTTAAAGTGGCTCTGTAATCATCCATATTTGGTGTAGTTTCTTAAAATACTTTGGCCTTCGTTATTATTGCTTAAATTGTCGTTCGAATGTATGTGTGTTGGAGCGTGTTGAAGTGGGCAATATCCTAATATAACGCGACGTTAAATCTTAATTTTCTCTCTCTCCACCTATCTCGTATGTTTTATATGTGTGGCTTTGTAGCGGCGTGTATTACCTTAGAATGAATTAAAAATTGCCCTGTGTTCTAGTTGATCCATACGCGCACAAAATAATTTATTTATTTTTCCTGCTGAGCCAATTTGTTCGAACTCGACGTATAAGGAGATGGCCTCATGTCTACATCCCTGTAGAATCTATTAGCTTCCCCGGTTGTCTATAATATCGAGATAACCGATATGCTTCTTCGTTATGGTACAGCATGTAAGGCTTCCAAGCTCCGCTCTAATAGGCTATATCGATGACCAGTCTCTGTTCCCCGAACAAAACAGATTTCTTGTCAACACAACTCTTGCATTTTCAAAGACCTAATACGTGTGACGTGCGTCATGATCTTCGATACTCCCCGGTCGTGCAATACTTGCAATCCTCCTTGCCGGATCAATTTGATAACAAAATGTAATCCTTTTACAGAAAGTCTCGTGGAGGAAAAACTTCTTTATATAAACTCATATATAAATCCACATCGCTGTGTAAGGTTTCGACCAATCCGACTTGTTTGATTACAGGTATTTCATTCAAAAATGAGTCAACACTCAGAATTCACTCACCAACAACCAATAATGACATTATCTTTCGCCATATCAATACATCACAATTTTAGCCCATGAATAATACACAAAGCCCTCAATAAAGTAGTTAGGTGTCAAAGTGATTCTATGGAGAAGTGACAGGATGGATTTTGTCTATCCCAATCGCTATGTTACGCTGATCAAGGAAATTGAAGTTTGCTCGCAGTCGTCGAATTAAGATCTGACTTACCATCCACGCTTAAATGACCCGGTTTGGAGCATGGGCATGATCTACCATTTCAACGCCATCTTCTTTGCCTTAGCCATTACGGCATACCATTTCTCTGTCATTAGTTCACATACCGATTTACTTTCGGCCAGCTTTGAAAATACGGCCATTTAAAACACGTCTCTCCATTGATCCAATACTATTAGTAAGGCCAATGAAAACTGAACCGGCAATAGCTGGCTATGGAGTTGGGTCTACTTGAAATATAACCTTGCCAAATTTGTGATTGAGATCCATCTAGCCTCAATGCCCAGAACTTTTCACAACGATCGTATCCGTCTGTCTCAGCATCAACAAGTCACATAGAGAATAGAATTACATAGAACATGTAGAATGTTTTTGCGAGTATAGGACGTTCAGTAATAATAATATGGAGGGACGATATGGCGATGTATCGAATACATTAAGGCACGAGTTCCTTGATAGGAGTGGCATATGCCGTTTATCTAAATGGGATACACCATGCCCAGTTTGGTGTTCTAATCTGGATGGAGAGGAGTTCCAATTGGAATGGCATATGCCATTCCCTCCATGCTATTGCACGGTATGGCTTAAGCCTCCTTTGTCTGCCGAGTTCCAAAAGTATGCCATGGAGCTCCTAGGAGTTCCAACTTGGTGCACCATGCCACTCTGTTTGAAATGAAACTATCCATTTCTGGACAGTAATATTCCAGTGGGACCTGCATATGGCGTATACATATCTCGCTTAGTAGCATTTGCTAGATCCTGTGTTAAATGTGACGATTTTAATCAACGTCACAAAACACTGGTGCAGAAACTTAAAAACAGGGCTATTCCACCAAGCGCCTACACTCAAAGTTTCTCAAATTTGGCGATACATATCGCATGCTGATAGCAAAATACGAACGTAGCGTGCAAGATCTATGGCGCTACGTTTCGTAACTTGTGTCTAATTCCGCTTAACCCGGGGCTAGGGGCCGTATGAACCCATGTACTTCAAGATCCTCATGGTACTCATATGAACAGTCACAATCAAAGCGTGACTGAGATACATCTTTTTTAGATGACGACTCTATAACGAATATTATGGATTAAGAATACTGATCAGCGATACGGATTTGATATTTTTGGAACATCATGATGTCTTGCCGGCATCATTGAAAACTGTTGACCGCTTCTCTCTTGCAGGAAACAAGCCTATGTTTATGTATACTATGATTGTCTTTTTGAATTTGGTGCTAATACTGTTATATGGAAAATGGAATAGGTCTTTGGATTATGGACGCGGATATTCTCTAATGGACGACGGCTGGATTATGAATGACGGACTAGACGCTTGTAATTATGCCAGTTCCTAGCATGCCCCAATTTCAAGAAGCTCCCTAATGATGCCCCTCGAGGTGTAAACTCTTCAAGGTGGATTTGATTTTCTGATCAAGTTCAGCTAAGAACTTCAAGGATGAGCTGCATTTTTAGGCCCTGCATAGTCTAGGATTTTGCCTAGGTTTTCAGATAACTGGGAAGACCTGGTCATGGAGAGAGTTTTGTCTTCATATTGTTGGCATTGACGAATGGTTCTTACACAGTAGGAGCTAGAATATCTCTGAACATGAAAAACACACGGATGCTGCTGCATACAATTGATATGTGTATCACAAGACGGCACATAATCTCTAATCCGTTACCGAAGGGATGGTACGCCCGATGACAGCAGTTACGCCAGATCTTTCGTTTCGTCATTCCGACAATCTTCTCCTTTCCTGACATACTAGGCATGTGAACTAATATTGTGCAAGGTGTGTCAAATTATCCATTATTATTGATCTAATCAGGTCACTGAGATCCATTTCCAAGGCAATCGCGCTTCAACTGAGTCATTTTGTCTCCCAGTTGGAGACGAGAAACACAAATGTGCGAGAGAGGAACAGAATATTGAAGTGGAATGATGAGAAAGGATCATCGGGTACTAAACAGCGGCCACAATATATGAAGTACAGGCAAGTCGCCAATTCGGACCCACATAGGAGAATTGTTCTTCCTTTTCTTTAAAGGAAAAGGTTCAGTTGACAAAATGTTGACGAATTGTCTGTATTATTTTGTTTACATTTGTTCCAGATTTATACCATTGTAACCATGAACATGGCAACTCCCGAAATAGGGTCCTGGTATCATAATTCATTTTACATATCTTCAATCTGGTTAAAAACAGATTCGTAAACCGACTATCTAATCGGATCTGACGCTCTGCCTATCTTGAGTCCGTCTTGCGTCCCAGAAATAGTACGACGGAGATTGTCGATGACATGAATTCATTTTCTAACTTGATTTGGGTCAAGTTGACAACCAATCCACAGCGCGAACTGTCCCCACGTGGTGTTGAATGTATCACCTTGTCTGACGTCGAAACTGTATAGCTCATTCCTATACGCAACTTCGGAAATGTGGGAGTGTAATCATCTCTTTTGTCATACAGTCGACGAGAGAGAAGGCCCGCTTCATTTTTATAGAGATATAGGTCTAAATACGATGTGCCTGTAGGGTTATCTGTAGTTTCCTTCAAATCCAGTGAAGGTGGATATATATCCTTCACTGCGTCATTTATATAGCGATTATCCACAGCGAGAAGATCGTCTATATGGCGTTTGGTGAAACGGTGGTGGGTGATAGCCCACGTGAAGCAATTAGACGTAAACGAATTATGACGAAAAAGATCTACTTTCTTCTGAATATAGACGAAATAGGATATGTCAAAGTAATGTACAAATGTCAGAGATATACTGATACACCTATGTCATGGGATGTAAGGAACAGGGACTTCTAAAATATTCACATTACGTAATGTTATTATGTTTTATATTTTTGCGTTAATGAAACATCTATTGATGAATAATATTCCCACGCATACATCACATCCGCTTTACACAGACAATAGCATCACGGAATTGTCCTGAAACCTGACGACGTAGGCCCCCTACATCCATGACAATAAAATCCCACCTCTATCCCTTGATGCAAAGCAGGCCTCCAACATCCATGACAATTAAATGACTGGTGGAGATCTTTATACAATTCAGTTTGCCTGTCACCTCCCTCGTGTAACATGACATCAAATTAATTAGACTGGCACAATCGGAAGAGCAAGCTTTAATTTGGTGTATCGGGTTACATATAAGACTTCACGTTTTGTGGCACATGTACTTTGCGTTGAAAATGGCAATTTAATTGGTTTCGTGTTACATAAGCGATGTTAGATTTCTGGATAAGTGTTCACGTGTCATGCAGATGAATGAATACACAATTCATCACGTGATTGAGAGAGATATAATACGTCATCAGGTTTTGCGGCCATTGCAGAAGGACATGAGCAAAACCTTACATTCAAATACACAGTTATCTCTTGATTGATCTAAATTATAAAGCTACATCTCCACTCTCAATATATTTTAGAATTACATCTAAATCCTAAACTCGTTTAGAACTACATGTGGATGTTCAGTCTTCAAATGCCTGGTATATAGAGTACAATCCGCCCACTAACTTCAATTTGGCGCCAATCATTGTCCTGTTGGAGACAACCTTAGCCCCAAAAGACATTTACTCATCTCTCATTAAGCACATAGGTGCCAGGTATATGTGATCGGGGAAACGTCATAACTGATCCAAGCATCAATCGACGCTGTACGTCTACGAAGAAGACTGAAGTTTGCTCAGTGTCGCACAATTCAGATCTCGTTTTTCATTCCTGCTCAATTGACTGGTTTGAGGCACGAGCATAGTCTAAAGTCCATCTGAGTCTCCCATATTTCATAACCGTATCACACTCGTGTAATAATAGCTCTCATCGGGATACAAATACGATAAAATTTCGCACCGAATTACTCTTCAGCACTCTTGCTTATACACGGCTAGATAAAACACGATCCTGCATCGATCTTGTATTAATAGGCAGGCCAATGTAAGAGGACTCGGCAATATTAGGCTTTAACTTTCGGTCTACTTGGGAATTAATTCATTTAGATATGTGTTCCTAATGGCGTGGGTTGTGACAACATTGGGCGCCTCTGTGCCTAAGTATTTAGTAAATTACATCAAAAGTGACTGGTTGATTCTGTCCGGTCGTGAAATGTGACCGTGTTTATCATGTCTATGTTTCAACCATTTGAGGGCCCTGGGGAAGATGAGCCCTGGCTAACCAGGTATTGTAAACCCTCTCTAAGTAAAGTTTATTATTATTATTATTATTATTATTATTATTATTATTATAACCCTTTGAGCTTTGAGCAAGAATTTGAGGAAGAATTTTAGGAACCCTTTGAGCAATTAAGCTTGGAGGAAGAATTGTTGTATACTAATCATGTCCAGCTCCGTTCCGTTTATTAGAACGCTGTCACCACAGCGATGAACAGTGTTCCGTATCCCAGTCGATCCATACGCCTGCAAATTAATTGCTTTATTTCATGTAGAAGTCCCTGCTTCATTTATTTTTTTTCTGTTGAGTCAGGTTGTTCGAATTCGACCCATGCGAGGCAAAACCTCATTCTACAGCCCTAAAGACTCTTAAGTTTCCACAGTTTTCTACAAACTAATGAGGTAAGCGATATATCCCTTCATTTAATAGGCATCGTTTAAATCTTTCCAACTCCGATCTAATGGCGTATATTGATGATCAAACTCTGTACCCTTAACAAAATACGTAATAACCCAATTCTTCTCTCTCTTTAAAAAAATCAATAAACATGCTACGCGTCATGATTTGCGAAACTACCCGGACCTGCAATGCTTGCAATTTTCTCTGTTGGATCAATTTTATCACAAAATGTAATTCTTTTTAAGGAAAGTATCTCGGTTAGAAAAACTCATGTATATAAATTCGATCCATCGGAAATGTTTGAATAGAGGTAATATATTCGAATGCCGTCGTTACAATTCACTCACCAACACACATTTATGTGTTTTCTTTCATCATTTCTATACTGCGCAACTTAAGCCCATGGCTAACAAACAACTGTCCAAATAAAGTAAATAGATGTCAATGTAGTTCTAGGTTCTGTAGAGAAGAGTGAGAGGATAGATTTATTTTATTCCAATCGCTATGTTTTATGTCTGATCAAGAACATTGAAGTGTGATCGGAGTCGCCGATTTTAAATATGACTTTTCATCTCACTGGATAACTCTATTTAGAGCATGTGCATGTTCTACGATTTCAATCCAATTTATTTGCATATGCCATAACCACATACCATGACATATCTTAAGTACTCTCATCGGCACCCGTACGACACCAATTAGCTTTACGTCAGCTTTGAAAATACGGCAAGATGAAATACGGCTTTCCATTGATCCAATATTATTAATAAGGCCAATGAAAATTTATCCGGTGATAGCCGGGTTTTGTCTGGGAAATAACCTTTCCAAATTTGTGATGCAAATGTCATGGATCCTGACAACACTAGCCACCACAATGGCTCGCCTCATTGTCCAGATCCAATGCCCAAAAACTTTCTACGAGTTACGGCCTTCTCTGTCTGCTTTAAAATCAACAGATTACATTCGACTGGGCAATGAAACTGTCGAATGATCTATATCCTGCCTGGTCCTGAAATGTGACAAGCGTATTATATAAACGAGGAAAGTAAAATGCGTTCAGGGAGTAGAGGACGTACAATTTCATGTGTTGAATATGGAGCAATAATATGGAGATGTATCAAAAACACGGTTTATATTCACCATTTACCCATATCACAGGCGTTTTAAGAGCAGAGTAGGGATCACTTTCGGCCTGTCAGATATAACCGTGATATTGCATTTGGCGCTCGTGGAAGGGATTTTAAAATTGCGAAACCCACAAACTCGACCGTATTCAGTAAACGGCAAGTCATAATGCCTGAACCCTCAGTCACCCTCTCCTGAACATAGGACTGGAAAGGCTCTATTGATCAATTACCCTGCTAATATTAAAAAAAGAATGGTGGCCATCATTTTATTATACATTTCATTAAGACGTTTCCAAACAACGTCACTGAATTGAAGCGATATGCAAGAGGTGGGAAAAAAATTTGGCGACTAAAAAGCAACCATATTCACTGTAATCCTACACGTGGATACAATCTCGTCGACCTTTCGAAGATGTAGAGAACGGTCCCTGTTTATTACTATTTTGTTTGTCTTCAATATTAAATGTGCAGACAATTCACGTTTCAATCACTATATCAGTCCTCCTCTTAACTTCTTCTGTAATCATTTATAATTGGTGTACTTATAACAAACTCCAGGAGTTCAAAAAAACTGTAGGCTATACTCATCTGAACAGCCAGAAACGTTTTGATCACGTCATGATCAGGCGATGTAAAATCGACCATATACGATTAACTCACGAACAATTACATGTACTTAAAAAAGAGCCAGTCACAAGGTGTATTCCATGCCACGAGGATCTCACAGTGAAACATATTCTTATCGACTGTATAGATTTTAAGGCTGCAAGAGATTCTTTTAATTGAGCGACTACTTTGGAAGATCGTTTTGGTCGGGTGAGGGAGGACTGTGTCTTAGGTTATTTGAGAGAAATCGGTTTGTTGCATAAGTTTTAGTGCATGTTTTAATGTGTTGGATTGCTAAGTTACTAACTTGAATACTTAGAATTTTGTTTGATCGTCGCTATAAAGCTGAAATATTGCTGAACGCGACGCTAAACCTTAATTCTCTCTCTCTCTTACTTCGTAAACCACTTGTGTTTCATCAGCATTGCTTAAATTACCGTTAAAATGGGGAGTATGCGTGTTGAAGCAGACAAAACTAAACTAGCTCACATGTGTGTTGTTTTGTAGCCGCTTTGAATGAATGAAACATTACTACGTGTCCCAGTTGTTCCATACCCAAACACAATAATTGCTTCATTTCATGTAGAAATCCCTGGCTCATTTAGTTTTCTGCTGAGCCAGGCAGTTAGGAATCGACCCATAAGGCATATAACCTAATTCCTACGTCCCTATAGGATCTAAGCATCCCTAGTTATCTATAATATATTGAGGTAAGCGATATATCTCGTCATCAGGAGACAGCGTATCGGGCTTCCCAACACCGCTCTAATGCGCTATATTGATGACCAAAGTTTATACCCATTACACAGTACATCATAACGCAATTCTTCGTAACGTCTTTTAATAGACTTAAGAGACATGGGGCCTTGGGTCATTATTCTCTGCTTGGACGGGCAATACTTGCAGTATTCTCTGTCGGAACAATTAGATCGCGAACTTTAATTCTTTTACGGAAAGTCAGGCGAAGGTTAGGCACCTGCAAATTGATATCTCCATCCACATTGCTGTGTAAGGTTCGATCCATGCCAATTACAATAAGTGCCCGTTTCAACGGGAAATAATCTGATACATTGTTTTTGTACAATGTCTTGTATATTTGGGTAGAAGTAATCTGTTAAAATGCTGTCACCACTCACGAGCAACCACTAATGAAATTATCTTTCGCTATTCCTATACTATGCAAATTAAGCGCATGGCTAATAAGCAAGTATCTCAGTGAAGTAGATAGATGCCAAGGTGGCCTGTGGATAAGCGTGAAAGGATATCTTTGTTTCATTCCAATCGCTATGTTATGTCTGACCAAGGAAATTGAAGTTTTCTCGGAGTCGCCGAGTTTAGATCTGTCCTTTCATTCCCGCGCATGGGCAATGTCTACGATTTAAATCCAATTGTCTGCGCTTTTGCCATAACAACATACCACTCGTGTCTTAATAGCTCTCATCTGTGCCCGTACGACACCGATTTGCTTTTCTCCAGCCTTAAAATACGGCCAAAAAAAACCACGACCCTCCATTGATCCAATATTATTAGTAAGGCCAATGGAAATTGAGTCGATAATAGCAGGCTTTGGATATTTGCGTTCTTGGGAAATAACCTCTCCAAATTTGTGATTCTAATGTCCTGGATCCTGAGAATTCGAGTCACCACAATGGCTCGCCTCATTGCCCAGCCTCTATGCCAAAACTTTCCACAACGGTTCGAGCGTAGCGTGCAAGATCTATGGCGTTGCGTTTCGTAACTGGTGTCTAATTCCGTTTAATCCGGGTCTAGGGACCGTATGAACTCGTGTACTTCAAAATCATGATGATGTTCACGATACGAACATTCAAAAACAAAACGTGACCTCTCTATAACGAATTATAACGAAAATCATATGGATTAAGAATACTGATCAGCGATACGGATTTGATATTTTCGGAACATCATGATGTCTTATTGAAATCATTGAAAACAGGTGACCGCTTCTAAACTAGACTGTATTTTTGTATACTATTTCTATGTATTTCTTTGAATTTGGAGCTAATGCTGTTATTTGAACGCTGAGATTCTTTGGCCAACGACGGCTGAATATTGAATAACGGACTAGACTCTTGTATGTTATTCCCTGTCTGATTTAGCATGAACAGATTACATTCGACTGGACAATGAAACAGCCGAATGATATAGATCGTGTTTGACCCTGTAATGTGGTAAGCGTAATAGATAAACCAGGAAAACAAAATAAATAAATGCCTTCAAGGAATAGAAGACGTACAATTCCATGTGTTGAAATTGGACCAATAATATGAGGATGTATCAAAACACGATTGATACCTGACTTGTAGCAAACTTTTACCCATATTACACGCGTTTTGAAATAGGAGTAGGAATCATTGTCGGCTTGTCAGGTACAACCGTGATACCGCACTTGACGCTCATAGACGGGAACTTATGATTGCGAAACCCACAAAACTCGCCCGTATTCACTGAATGGCAATTCATAAACGAGGGAACCCTCTGTCATATTTCCCATGCCACCCCCTCCTGAACATACGACTGCAAAGACTCCAATGGTCAGCTATACGGCTAATATTAAACAATATGCGTGATGACCCTCATTATCCTGTATTTATATTCCCCTAATCCGTGCTTTTGGGGGCTGTATGAACACTATATAAATTACTGTATAATATAAACTGGACTGAATTAATAGTGAAGTATGGAATCCTGAGATCATTCAGGAAGAGGGGCAGCCAGGCTTAGCGATCATTCATGAAGAGGGGCAGCCAGGCTTAGCGATCATTCAGGAAGAGGGGCAGCCATGTTTAGCGATCATTCAGGAAGAGGGGCAGCCAGGTTTAGCGATCATTCATGAAGATGGGCAGTCAGGTTTAGCGATCATTTATGAAGCGGGGCAGCCAGGTTTAGCGATCATTCAGGACGAGGAGCAGGCAGGTTTAGCGATCATTCAAGAATAGGGGCAGCCAGGTTTAGCGATCATTCAAGAAGAAAGGCGGCCAGCTTTAGCGATTTCTTGCATCATTTTCAACTCAAACAATGCAGCCCGATCACTCAATGTCAAGGATAGCATCATCTGATCATATTCAGCAAGGACTGATAATTAGGTTTTTAACCTGAGTGTATGGCTCGCAGACACAATTGAACCTGATTCTTGACTACATTCAACCTGACAGGTGATTTACCACCGTGCCTATCATGTATCCACATGGCAAGAATTCAATTAGATTTAGCTAACATGAGCACACATATTTAATAGCTGACATTCCTTCCTTGCATGTAAAGCATGTGATATTTTCGGATCATGTCGTGACTACCGAGATGTTATAATGAATAGACAGATATTTCGGATTAGACATGTTCATTTTTTTCTGAAAGTAAAATGAAATATAAAATGCATCTAAACAAAAAAATTATAAAAAATAAACATTTTTCTCTTTCATTAAAAAATGTTAATTGATCTTTGAAGTATCAGATGAAAGAGCTGAGTAAGAAATGCCACTAAACAGAAGAAGAATATAAATAGAGTCCTCAGTCAGCCTTAGTCAATTACGGGTCCATCGCCTACCAATCAGCATGTAAGACACAACTGAAAAGAATAGACAGCATTCAATATTCTGCTCTAAAAATAACTACTGGAGCTTTCAAGGGAACCGCTTTGTGTAGTCTTCAAATAGAAACCAATGAGAAACCTCTTCGTTTAAGACGAGAGGAACTGTCCCTGAAATATGCTGGAAAAACTAGAGCTAGGGGCGATAATCACCCATGCCACAACATTTTTGAAGATAAAAGTGAATATGAATATTTGAAGAAAAACTGGGAAAACGACTCCGCCCCCCTCCCCTCCCCCCCCCCACCCTCGGCTACACCGTAAATAACCTATTTGAAGAACACGAAATACCCATCGCACACATCTGCGACACAGACAAAATCACTAGGCCACCCTAGGAATTAGAGTCGCCCCACGTGGACACAAGTATACACGACTACCTCACAAAGAAGGACAACACAGATTTTATAACAGCCACCACCCTTGAATATATCAACCAACCAAAACTGGAAAAATTACTTAAAAACCTATACAGACGGATCGAAAAACACAAGTAATAACACAGGATCAGCTTTTGTTATACCTGAGCTTAACATACGAAATGGTTTCAAACTTCCAGACAATATGTCTGTATACACTTATGAACTGATTGCTATAATTAAGGCTCTCGAATGGATCATCGAGCACAAACCAATCCGTGCGGTGATACTCAGTGATTCCCTTAGTGAACTCGCATCCACTGAAAATTCTATATCTGACAGTAGACCTGATCTCATACATAGACCTGATCTGTACACAAATACACAACGAGGGTATAGACGCCATTTTAGCATGGGTCTCCGCGCATATCAGAGGTAACGAAGCAGCCGATAATACTGCCAAAGACAGTCTTGCTAAAACTGCACACGATGTGCCAATATGATCACGATGTAAAGAACTCAACACTATCATTAGACGCAAAATAGATAGCACGTGGCAAAAGGAATGAAACGAAGAACATGGTCGATGGTTACATAAAATTCTTGATGGCGAGAAAAGACAAGTCCAAGGATTCCAGTTAGACAATAAACGTGATGACCGCATCATCACCAGATTAAGACTAGGCAAAACTGAACTTAAATCACATCTGTCCAAGCTTCTAAAAAACACCTCACCACTCAGTACCGCATGCAACAATGTAGAAGAAACAATAGCACATGTCCTACTCGAATGCCCAAAACATTACCCACAATGTAAGGCAATTAGAAACGAAGTAAACAAAATTCAACACTCCCTTAACATTACCAGCGATCTTAAACCCTAAGCCTCCATTAGAAATCTGGTATTCAAGTCTCTAATAAATTTTATCAAAACTGCTGGCTATTATTCCAGTATATAACACTACCCCCGTGCATGCGCACTCAACATCTCCCCCCACATAATCAACTATTAGTACACCAAGTACTATTACAACACATATAAGGGAAGTGGGAAGAGGTGCCGACATACTGACTGAGTCACATGACTTCACAGTATAGTCTTCCGGTTAACCTATTCTAAAGCACATACCAAGAATCTAACGATTCGTGATATGTTGTATCTCAGGTACGCTTTTATTGTACCTGTTCATGTGGCAACTTGGATGATATGACCACACGGCCCCTAGCACCGGCATAAGCGGTATTAGATACAAATGTGATAGAGGCCAAATCATTCTGTCGACTTCAACAAAGGGTATGGTTGCAGCGGAGTTACCTTGATACTGAGGGCCGTGTGCACCATAGCCATTCAAAACATTATGGTCATAATAAACTATCCATATATAACATCCGGCCAAAATATCACCGACACATTTAGAAATAAAATAGGCACGGCAACAACGGAGTTACCTTGATACTGAGGGCCGTCTGTTCCACTGTTCTACAAAACAAACGATTGCCAAATCTAATTGAATGCATGGCAACAGTAGCACGGCCAAAACGCATATGGCAAGCTGTATTCGGCATAAAATACAGGAAATGGTGATGGCGGAGTTACCTTGATACTGAGGGCCGTATATCTCATTGTCCTACAAATACTTTATGGTCATCAAACGATGATGTACACGGAAATAATACCGAGCTGTTTATTTGTCTATTCACCTAGTATTGAATCTGTCGAAACGAACATCTTTGCCTTGTTGATTTGGGCCACTGTTACAGTTATCTATTCATCTGTTTATTTATTTATTCACTTAATTATATATTGCTATTTATATTATGTGACTGACGGTCGGGGGTGCCTGTTGTGGGAGGAAGATATATCAAAGTATTGCATCGAAAAACACTAGAAAACACGAATGACTACAAACCTTCTATTTCATATGATACAGGCACGGCACACCGAAGACCACAGACGACCTGAAACAGAAAACGGATGACGATGACGTTGAGTGACAACGCCGTACAACAAGAACGTCCAGAATCATAATAATCGACCCTATACCACACCAGACACGCTACCCCATAGATGACACCTAACTGACGCCTCAACACAGAATATGATCTTTTGACTTTCACGCAATATAGGACGTAGACCTGCCGTCCTGTACCCCAATACACACTCCAAGCAATTGTTACAGGCACAGATTTATGGAAGAACCCACCCTGTTCCCAAGGGCGTCGTTAGGGAAGTCGCCTCGAAAAATACTGAAGACGCCCTGGTTCTCCCAGTTTTTTTTCTGGACGGCTTTGTGTGTACGAAGGGGTACCAAGACAAAGGAATCATCCACGCGATTACAACACATAGTTATCAGCATAACGTAACCAATAGCACACTTACCAACTTGTACATAGCGATTCTTCTTTACTTGTATTTATATTTCCCTCTGCTCCCATTGATATTTATTATTTAATTATTTATTTTAAGATCTTAAATTAACGAAGAAATGTACCGTGAAATTTAAATAAAACATTGAGTTGATGGGCCGCGAAATCCGTATGGGAAGCGGCCCTTAAACTACAATTTCAATCAACCTTAGTCAATTTGAGTTTGCTTTCAACATGGAGATAATAAAGTCCATTCGGGGTGGCAACAAGATATGTTTTGAAGGCCACATGTACACAAAGAAGCTTCAAACGGGAATCACTATCAGATGAGAATGTTCCCAAAGGAGGACCTTATCTTGTAAAGGTGCTGCAATGACGGATCTGGACATGAGGAATATCAATGCGACTCAACCCCATAACCATGACTGACAGTAAGTTGAGGTCCAGAAAACCATCCAGACTGTAAAAGACATGAGCAAATCAACCACAGAAATACCTTCGCAGATCATTGCTTCTACGCTCCAATCTGCATCTGAGGATGTCCGAACCCATATCGGCAGTGTAGAAGCTCTCAAGCGAACCAAACGCCGTGTCAGAAGTGATACCCTCCCTGCAGAACCACATAGCCGTAGACGTTTCACCATTCCCGAGGACTGGAAGACAACCGCACCAGACCAGGATGACCAATTTCTTATTCATGACAGCGGGCCAACATCAAAAACCACAGACCTGTTGTCTTTGCATCTGAGAGAGCACTACGCCACCTTGCAGCAAGTGAAACATGGTATATGGACGGCAACTTTGCTCTTGCACCACACATCTTCCTGCAGCTGTAGGTTATAAGAGCCAGACTTTCTGACACAGCAATGTCCTGTGTGTACGCTTTACTTTCGCACAACCACATGAGGGTTATGAGGAGATGCTGCAGGCCGTTCTTGACCGTTGTGAAGAGCTGGGATTCAATCCGGACCCGACAGTCGTGATTACAGACTTTGAGCAAGCCATCATCAATGCCACACACTCCATCATAGTCCAACATGTCACAACACAGGGATGCTTCTTCCATCTGGCACAGAGTACGTGGAGGAAAATACAGGAACGGGGGCTAACCAGGAGATACCAGACAGAATACGAGGTCAAACTGTATTCTGGCATGATCGATGCATTGGCGTTCTTGCCTTTGGACGAAGTGGGAGATGGTCTGGCTTACTTTCGCAACAACACTCCGAAAGAACTCGAACCTTTGCTGGATTACTTCGACGCCACTATGTGTCCGGCACTTTCAGGCGAATCCAGCCTCCCGCTGCTGTCAATGGGATGGTTCCACCAGTGAGAGTTCGGCGTCTTCCACCTAGATTCCCTCCAGCTGAATGGAATGTGAATGACATTACACTGGCTGGTGAAGATTTGACCAACAATGTATGTGAGAGTTGGAATGTTGGATTCCAAACCCCTGTTGGCATGAAGCACCCGCCAGTTTTACGTCTATTTGAAGCCCTGAGAAAAGACCTTGCTCTTGTTGAGACTGCCCTCCTACAACATGAAACCGATCGGTTACCAAGGAAAAGACAACGCCGGGCCACTGTCGTGCTCCAGCGACGCCTTCTCAAAATCTGTGAAGAACGCAGAGATGGACAGCGGAAAATTGCTCAGATCCGGCCTACATGCAGCTGGAAACTATTCGATTCGCAATAGCGTCTTCACTGTGATGCTTACTGTGATTCTATCTGAAAGGCGCGAAGGCTAATGTAACGTGAATCCTTATTTTTACTCTCCCGTATCAAAAGTATTAATGCTATTAAATCTCACATGTCCTCTTAAACGAGATGATACGTAACTACTCCTTAAAAATACAAAAAAAAACACGTTAAAAACTAAAACTACTCAAAATTATTATCTTTGAGCATGCTCTGCACGTAGATGTAACTTTACGAGCATTTGAACTGTTGTTTAAATTAGATATATGCGTGTCGGTCAAGGTACGAATACCATAGCTCGTCTGTTATTTCTTAGCAGCTCCCCTGATCGTTAAATGAATTATACATATCTTCGTGCCAAACTCATACATACGTAATCAGGATAATTACTCCATTTTTCTGCAGATGGGAGTTGTCAGAATTCGTCCCATTTCGCATCGTAACCTTATTTCCCTGTCCCTAAAGAATAAGGATTTCCTCAATTACTAAATTATCTGTTATATGGAACTCATCCAAAAGCTGTCTTCGTTACATGTTGGCATATGAGGAGTTCGGACTTTCATCGTTCAAAGTTTTCCATGGCTATAAGTACGTTTCATACTATCACCAAGACATTCTGTCAATCCGATTAAGTTTTTTGAACATTTATGCTCGTGTAACATGACATTGATTCGAAAGTGCGCACCCCTTCGTCGAATCAACTGTACATGTAAGGATAGTTATTATGGCGATAACATCCCGAGTAAAATGTCATATCTGCAGGAACAATGAATTAACTGTTTTGCTCTTATTTCAAGAGAGCATGGAATCTTCATCATATGAAATTGTTTGTCGTTTTAGTATAGTCTCATTTTAGTATAGTCTATGTATTGGAAATCTGCAATCTGTTATACAACACTAATTGTGTGTCATGTTCTAACGGCAATATCCTATGTTGACTTAATTCATCTAAGACAGAACTATGTGTGGGATAACATGCAATATGGAGTGGATGGATGCCAACGTCGTATGATGAGGCAAATGTGGTCATATTCTGCAAATTCATACACATCCCGGTTGAGATACCTCGTTTGAGAAAGGCAGCCTCTTGCAGGTAGACAAAGGATGTAGCCAAAATTAACATCAGCAAAAGTGTGTACCTGAAGCACACAAACACGTGTACTTGAGTTTATACATACAGTTGTGTATGTAGAGTACACAAATTTGTATATTAGGTAATGTGTACAGACTGTTGTTTACCATGGATACACAGACTGTGTACCTGGTTTAATACAAATTGTTGTGTATATCGAGTACACAATTTTGCTTAGGTATGGGTACACAATGTTGTGTACACAAGGTATACATTTTTCCATCAAAATTGACCATCTGTAAGAATGTGTATTCACAGTACACTAATTATGTACATTACCTGTACACACACACTTCAAGAGACGGAATTTATCAAACTTTGAATGTAAACCGAAACAAAATTATGACATTTCACTATTATGTCAACCTCAATATTTAAAAAATGTGATGTCAGTGAAATTTTCGAATGAAATATTCCACTCAATTACTGAAGGTTTCTGTTGTAAGCCCGAGACAATTCCAAGTTAAACTAGAGTGTTCGAAAAAGGCAAAAAAAAACATGAAAGAGAAAAGCTTCAATTAAATTCAATAGAATAAATATGTAGGTGTATTTTTACAATGTTCTACATTATCCGAGTTTAGAAGTTAACACGAATGAGTCCGTTATCAGAAGATTTATCCCACAGATCAATTTTGACAAAAGAATTGACGCGCAAGTATTATAACTCATGGTCCATCCCGATCTCCACTACAGCCTGGATGGCATTTGAGATGGCGATATCGGACTGCAAAATATAATATGAAGCACATTTACCCGTGAGTTACCATAAGTGATTGATATTAGCTTACCTTATATGCAAGCCATGTATTCCTCAGATGTAGTACGGTATGAAGTGCTGTTATATAAGACTCTGTAGTTTACATTTCCATAGGATAGAATATTTTGAGTTTGAATTCATATAAGATAGGTTGATAAGAGAGCATGTATAACCAAATTCTACAATTTAGCATGTATTAAGCCTTCGTCACGAATAAACAAATGATCTTGATGCCTGTGATTGTTTACTTTACATAACAATCCACCATCTGTATATAAACTTTTACGACTGTATGATATAATTTCTTCCTTATAATTACATAATATCCTCTATAAACAGCAGGATCGTCTTATTGCCTCAGATAACAACAGTGTTAAGATTTTGTTGGTGGTCTGGATTGGTGGTCTGGATTTCAGAATTTGAACCACCTTTAATCTTGGCCAACTGCCTCAAAAAATCTTCAACTTCTGGTCATGTCTGTTGGAATAACTTCTGGTCATGTCTGTTGGAATAACTTCTGGTCATGTCTGTTGGAATAACTTCTGGTCATGTCTGTTGGAATAACTTTCAGACAAATGAAGAAATTCTTCTCTCACCTGCAGACAATAAATGTTCATATCTAGTGCAATGATACATTGTCTGTTTGACAAGCACCCGATAAAATAATTTATAATATGATGAGAGTAGCTCAATCTTGTGGATATTTCTAATGAAGCAATTAGTAACCTTTCATCTTATTGTTGCTGCTACCTGCTTGATAGGAAAACTTTAAATATCTCAAAATTGACTAATCCCTGCAAGCTAAAACTGCGTTTATAATTCATGCTGTTTTGGGGTAAAAGAACTCTAACTTAATTGATATTTCAATAATGATACAGTTGACCATATTTGTGAACTTCAAACATGTAATATCTTATTTTTAACAGAAAATGTTCCCTCAAGATTTGGTAGCATTTTAGGACTGGATGTCCTATATGTAATTATTTTCAAAATAGTCAGTCTGACAAAAACATATTCGTCATTAACTATTGCAAGATACTATGACAACTTTTGTTGCATAGCTTGATAGCTTGAAAATAATTTCAAAACAGTGATTATGAGAGCACGTGGTATCTCAGTTGTAAACCAAACAGTGATTATGAGAGCACGTGTTATCTCAGTTGTAAACCAAACAGTGATTATGAGAGCACGTGTTATCTCAGTTGTAAACCAAACAGTGATTATGAGAGCACGTGTTATCACAGTTGTAAACCAAACAGTGATTATGAGAGCACGTGTTATCTCAGTTGTAGACCTCATTTAAAGAATTCTTTTGACAAAAGTAAGATTTTTGTTTAAAAAATTGACAAGGTTCAGAATTTTTCCCAAACGCATTTTTATCAAAATATTGATAAGTTTTTCATAAATATTACAAGTCTGAATAACAGATGTATGGATCAGTGTTATCGTGCCATTATTGTTTTTTCCCCAATATATTTAAACTTTGCAGCAGTGACACAAAAACGAAATTAAACATACATGTTACTCCTCTAGCACATTTAGAGAACAAGTGCATTGCGCGAAGAGGATGTTTACGAAACATTCAAGGCATACAATCCATTCTTATTGTATATCGGATGTGTCGCTAGCACTACTATACCTCTCTGTACACAAACAGTAGTAAATTATGTTCGCCTGAGAAACAATACAGATGAATGGTAGACCTAGCCTGATCGTGAAATGTGACCAATTGAAAAAACGATCGTTACATTATGTTTATTTCTGGAACAAACACTTTTTGAAATATATTTATTAAGTATAGTGAGAAAGTGTGAAAAAGCTGAGTGTTTCGTTAATAACATATTTTCTTCGTTTGCTTCATTCAGTATTCCGTGCCCAGACAGCTAAAATACTATCATTAATGCCCGTGACTTTTTAACTAGGTTGCTACAGCAATTACTTCCACATCATCTTGGGAGATGGTTCTCTATATTCAATCGCTTACTGTATGTGTGTCTGATATTGACATTCAGAGGAGATATGTGCGTGTCGGTGCAGACAAAGTTCCATACCTCGTTTCACAAGTGACGATCCTTCTCATAGCATCAGATTGTATACGTCTTACCCTCATATATATACCCTCTGATTACAACAGGCTTGAAACGCGGCGCGCAGCTATTGTGCACATGGCCCTGGGACAATCAGCATCGTCCGTTTCTAAAAGGATTGCAATGGGCTCAAGGTGTCACAGCTAAACAGGACGTGATATTTTTTTTTAAAACAGATGAATAGCAATCTCGATCCTTGTTCTACGGGTGGGCTTGGTATTATAGCTGCATCATTCTCGGAATTTGACAAAATTTCACTGGTTTGAAGAGATGATAACTACTGATATTTTTTTCATAGAATATTTTTCCTGAAACGGAATTGAAAACTTGTAATTTATATTTTCGTTTCAAATTCTGTTGGGGGATTTGAACCTTATGCCACTAGGGATGAGAGGAACTTGCCAATACCACATTCAATTCATCACATCAGTTGTCTCCAATAATGGTATCATCCATCCATCTTTTTTACCATCATGTTCCTGAAACGAAGAGCTCTAAAACGCATGTCACTCTCTACGGCAGCAATACAAATGCATGAAATTATCCTTCCATATTGGTACCTCTGAGGCCAGATCCATTTTTCGAAAGTTAGTCCCATGGAACAAGTAACATCTGCATAATATATCAAAAGTAAATTCAGATTAAAGTTTTTCATAGTTTTCCCGAAATATTGATCCATTTCCCAAAGGGCCAAAATACCAATGCCGCTCACTGATGGCCACCCCTAAAACTGGCTTTGTCGTCTAGGAAGCAGGCGCGACCGAAAAGAGTCTTTTGACCCGAAAGGCACATCAATGATACTTCCTGAGTAGCCGAAATCCCACACAGAGTTACAATTCAAAATATTATTTATTTATTAAGTCCGTCTTGGATACATTTTCCTTCTATCTGGTATGTAGATGATACAAATTAATATGTCGATCAAAATCGATAACGGTCGAATGATGTGCACCTAGGTTTTCGGCACAATGCAGTCAGTGCGTGCTACACTGACAGTTCAAGAGGTTACAAACTGTTTACCTCGTTTTACTGTGTATAAACGACCCAGTTTTCCGTAACAACTTTACAATGTTCGAGGTAAACTGGTTTGCG
>JAVTVY010011742.1:0-57642 GCA_036873755.1 Hanleya hanleyi | reverse complement strand
GATTGCTGTATGCAGCAGTAATCCCACATGGGACTGCCTATGCAGCAGTAATCCCACACGGGACTGTCCTATCCAGCATTAATCCCATATGAAACTCATCTATCCAGCAGTAATCCCAGACAGGACTGGCCTATCCAGCAGTAATCCCACTTGGGACTGGACTATCCAGCAGTAATCCCACTTGGGACTGGACTATCCAGCAGTAATCCCACAGGTGACTATCCATCAGTAATAACATGGGACTGGTCCACCCAGTGATAATCCTACACAGGACTGGCCTATCCAGCAGTAATCTCACATGGGACTGAACTATGTACCAGTAATCCGACAGCACTGACCTATCCATCCTACATGGGATTAACTTTTGCCAGTAATCCTTCATGGGACTGATGTTATTGTCTGTACCAGATCTGGGCAGTTTCTAGAAATGAAAGTCAGGTTCTGATCCCAAACTCCAGAGCTGGGGGTTCGGGGGGTGCTCTTAGCCCCTCGACGGGGTCTGGGGCAGCGCCCCATCCCGAGAAGCCATTTTAGGAGTTTTAAGGCAAAATGAAGCATTTTTAGAGTGTAAAAACTGACAGAACTAAGGGTGTTGGAAAATATCTTTTACTTATTATTTTGAACTTTTTGTGTTACAGTGTGACTCAAGAGAATAAAATAAAATATGGAAAAAAAATGAGTGAGTTCTGTTATGTTATGTTGTTGTTGTTCATCAACCTTTGGCTTTGGTGAAAAATAGGAGGCAATAGATCTTGCGGAATTCACGGCCGTTTTCACAGCTGCATTGTCACTGCATAGCCTGTCCTTCGACGTATATGTTTTCGCCGTCTTATTATGGGATTTACAAGTTGTTGAGGGTCGCCCTCCAGCACGTTTCATCTTTTCAGTCATAAAATTTCACCTGTCAAACTTTTTTTTCCACATGTTGTGAGGGACTATGGCAGACTGTGAAGTCGCCTGGGAAATGTAACACTTACACGCAGTGCGCTAAGGCATAAAATACCCGGGGCAGTTGAATCGGGATAACATCGGGTGTTTTCTTAGTCCATCATAAAATATCCGCCGAAGATTACAAATTTATGTGCTCTTTTATAGAATCGAACTAGATAGGTTTGCCAAACTTTCAATCCTTTTTATATTTTCAACGTTGAGTTTGGGCGCCTTGGGAGTTTGGGCGCCCAAACGTTTTACGGAACTAAATTGGCGCTACATACGGCCCTGCAGATAATCTATTCCAGACATTATTGTCTGTACCACATCACCTATTCCAGACCTTATTGTTTGCTCTACATGTATGCTTTCAATACTGCTGCACCTTTGGCGGATGACCCCGCAAGGCGAGATGTTGGGGTTCTCAGAACGCTTGTTAATAAATATTTGGATATCGACATGCCTGGTTTCAAAATAAAAATGTTGGTTATTTTAAATAAGTAGTGTAAGACATGAAATACTGACTTATTGTGGTAAATTATCTAATTACTCAATCACAGTAGTGAAATTCCACACAGATTTATTAGATCGGGAAATGAGTTACACAAACTTAACACAAAATGATCTGGTGGTGTGGGGGGGGGGGAGGGATTAATCTTGTTACGTCTAAACGATAATAGAAAAAACGCAACAGAAAGATTTGTGAAGTCGAGAATCAATAATCAAATATTTATTTACAATACTAAAATCATATACAAATTAAGTTAGGTCAATACAGCAAATAAATGTCAAATAAAATCTTACTGTTCAATGTTATACCGGTATATCTCTCAGAGTCCGTAACAACGTGCTAATCTCTATACAGTCTGTGCCGAAATCGCGTTCCTGTATTTCTGTAGTCCAATATCGCTCAGCTGTTGTCCAGTTTTCGTCAGTTCAATCACGTGGATAATACACAGCGGTCGAACACAGGAGTAATAATCCAGCAGTCAGTTATCTCCGGCAAATGTTAGTCAATAATAATAATGATGATGCACCCACGTAAGTCTGTTTGAAACCTCCAGTCAGTAATTACGGGCAAAGTAAATCAATCAAAGCCAGTTCTTAAATTCTCTCTCGAGTGAGCGAACGAGACGGTATTTATATCCTACGGGGAATTTGCGATTATTCTATCAGATCAAGAAACTTCCATCGGTACAACAATGACGTAAGATTTAACCCAGATACGATTACAACAACTACGAGAAAGTTCGACATAATTAACCCAGATAAACAAGTGCTTTCTCATTCCAGAAACTTCAAGAATGTTTAATATTGAATACAATGAAGATCTATATGTACAGATGGCGCTCCGCACAGGTCATACGGGGCTCCCGACGTATGTATAGATGGCGCTATGCACAAACCACTCAGGGTCATACGGGCTGTATGCAGAACAGCTATTTGCAATCATAGAATCTTCTAGAAAACACTAGTCGGATAACTCACATAATTCACTTATGATAAATCGGTCACGATTACGAGAAAATTCCATGAATACAACAGAACGTAAACATGTTTACCTCAGGTCTATCATTCTAGAAATATCCTATAACTTTATACTGTAATACTATGACACTCCCCCTCTTAAAAGAAGAAAGTTTCAAACTTGGAACTTTCTTGACAATTCAAAACATTATTACAAAACCAAATCTATATTACAACAGCAAAAATATTGACAAACATATGTACATTATATGCGAGACAAACAATCAGCGATCAAATTGTCCTTACCCTTAATATGTTTGATTTCAATATTGTATTCTTGTAACACCAAACTCCATCTCAACAATCTTTGATTTTTGTTTTTCATCTTACTTATGAAAACAAGTGGATTGTGATCACTGAATACAGTAATTGGCAACGATGAAGAAGTAACATAAACATCAAAATGTTGCAAAGCCAATATCATTGCCAAACATTCTTTCTCAATTGTGGAATAATTTCTCTGATGTTTGTCAAATTTACGTGAAAAATAACATATTGGGTGATCTACACCATCTATGCCTTCTTGTAACAAAACGGCACCAGCAGCAACATCACTAGCATCTACAGCAGGCCTCAATTTAAGGTGGTAACCTGTTTTTAGGTTGCCTGGAGGTTGCCATATGAAAAATAGTGGTAACCTATTTTCAGGTCCCCATAATTTTAACTAATAATATGACAATAGGTTAATAATTATGCAATAGGTTGCCATAGGGTACCAGTGTAGATTTCATGGTAACCTGTTGAGAGGTTACCATCAGCACTCCTTAAATTGAGGCCTGTACAGCCAGTTTAAAAGGTGAACCAAAATCTGGTGCTGAAAGAACTGGTGCGCTCTTGAGTATGGCTTTCAGTTTTTCAAAAGCTGATTCACATTCATCGGTCCAAACAAAAGTTACCCTCTTTCTTAAGAGTCGAGGTAAAGGTTCAGTAATATCTGAAAAATTTGAACAAAATTTCCTGTAGTAACCAGCCATACCCAAGAAACGCATCAGTTGTCTCTTACATGTTGGTCTTGGAAATAGCGAGATAGCACTGATCTTAGCATCTACAGGCTTTACCTGACCCTGGCCTACAACATGACCCAAGAATGTCACATGTGCATGTCCAAATTCACTTTTTCCAAGGTTGACTGTCAGCTTGGCGTCACTCAGCCGATTGAACAGTGCGCGAATTCTCTGCAGATGATCTTCCCATGTATCACTGTAGACAATGACGTCATCAATGTAAGTCTCACATCCTTCCAAACCGGAAGTAACACGGTTGATGAGACGCTGGAACGTGGCTGGAGAATATTTCATTCCAAATGGCATAACTTTGTACTGGAACAGACCCTCCGGAGTGACGAATGCTGATATCTCCTTCGCACGATCTGTCAGTGGAACTTGCCAAAATCCTTTCAGAAGATCAAACTTTGACACGAACTTGGCACTTCCCACTTTATCAATGCAATCGTCAATGCGTGGAATAAGGAATGTGTCTGTTTTGGTCAATGTGTTCACCTTTCTGTAGTCAGTACACATCCTGTAACTGCCATCCGGCTTTGGAACGAGGATACAAGGTGAACTCCAGTTACTATTACTTGGTTCAATGAAGTCATTGTCCAATAAATACTGAATCTCTTTTTTTCAGGTAGTTTTGTTTAATGGGATTCAAACGATATGGGTGCTGCTTTACTGGATTAGAATCTCCGACATCGACGTCATGTGAAATTGTATCAGTCCGAGTAGGAATGTCGGGAAACAAATGTTCATATTGACTGAGTTCGAAGTTCTTCCTGGTGCGCTGGCTCGAGATGACACAACTTGGAATCCAAATTAAGTAGAATGTCAGAGTTCTGTAATTTCGCCGCTTCATGGGCTCTTCACAAGTTTCATTAGTATCAGGGTCAGAACTAACTACACTTACAGGATGGACAGTACTGTTAGTGCTATCTCTGTCGATGTATAACTTTAACATATTTACATGGCATAACTGTTTGCTTTTACGCCTGTCAGGAGTCTGAACTACATAACTAAGGTCACTTAGTTTCTTTTCAATGACATAAGGACCATAATATCTAGCCTTAAGTGGATTACCAGGAATAGGCAGAAAAGCCAGAACCTTCTCACCAGGTTTGAAACTTCGTTTAAGGACATGTTTATCATAGGTTATTTTCATACCTTTTTGAGCTGACTTTAAATTTGACATGGCCAAATCACGTGCTTTGGTCAACCTGGTGCGAAAGTCCGACACATATTGTAAGAGACTACATGAGTCAAGATCACTGTCTAGGAACTTTTCCTTCAGCAGTTTAAGGGGTCCTCTAACGGTATGACCAAAGACTAATTCAAATGGACTGAAGCCTAAAGACTCTTGAACAGACTCTCTAACAGCAAACAATAACAAATGTATGCCTTCATCCCAGTCTTTTTCAGTGTCAAAACAATAAGTCCTAATCATGTTCTTTAATGTTTGGTGGAATCTTTCTAATGCGCCTTGGCTTTCTGGGTGGTATGCAGATGATTTGTACTGCTTTATTCCCAATTCATGCATGACTTGTTGAAAGATTCCTTGACAGGCCGACAAGTGTGAAAAACTTAACTAAGGCCTTAACAATAGTTTTTGCCTTAATATTCCGTAAAGGAATGGCCTCAGGGAACCTGGTTGAAGCACACATGATTGTTAACATGTATTGATTGCCTGACTTTGTTTTTGGTAATGGACCGACACAATCTATAATCACCCTACTAAAGGCTTCCCCAAATGCAGGGATTGGTTGTAGAGGGGCCTTCGGTATGGTTTGGTTTGGTTTTCCTACCATTTGACATGTGTGGCATGACCTACAAAATTCAGCGACATCTTTCTTTAAATTTGGCCAATAGAAATGATTTAGAATTTTGTAGTATGTTTTGTTAACACCTAAATGACCTGAAAGAGGTGTTTCATGGGCTAGTCTGATCGAACGATATGACTTTGGTACAATAATCTGATACTTAACTGCCCACTCATCATCAGGTGACACATCTGGCGGTCGCCATTTCCGCATAAGAACACCATTCTTGCAAAAGTAACACACAGGCTCGTGAGTTACATCACACTCATCTACTGCCTTGTCAAATAACTTGGAAATGTCCTTGTCACTATGCTGTTCATTGACCAGCTGTGATTTTGAAATTTTGTCATTAGAACATTCCAATTTGCTATCCAAATGAGGCTTATCAGCCTCATCATTTAAACACACAAAGGTGTTGGCCAAACAAACGTCATCGATGACGTCATCTTTAAGAGACTTTTCAGACTCTTCAACCAATTTACTCATGGCTCTAGTAACTACACAAGCAGGATACAAACTTTGAATTTCGTCTTCAACTGAAGCATGAACCTGTTCCAAACAAGGCTTGTCAGTTACAATCGGGTTAACCCTGACCTTATCTCCCGCAAGATCATTGCCAAGAAGTAATTGAACACCCTCAAACGGTAAACTACCTTTAATACCCACCGTAACAGGTCCAGAAATCAAGTCGGAAGACGGATGAATGTTATGGAGCGGAACGGGTGTATAATTTACAGAATCTACCCCTTTAATCAGGACATTACTGCCTGCAGATGAAGAATCAGAAAACGGCAAAATATCTGCCAACAAAAGAGACTGGGACGCGCCCGTATCTCGCAAAATCTTCACAGGAGTAGCATTAGCAAAATCACTTGAAAGTGACACAAAACCATTGTGGATAAATGGTTCAAAAATCTCCATAACAGGATTTGAAAAACTGTCAACCTTATCCTTGATAGAACTAATAGGAACAGTGTCCTTCGCCATCTTAACGTCATATACATGAACGTCACTAACCTGCTTGGGTAAAGATCTTGAAGTGAGGAAACCACTAGGCTTTTGAAAGGCTTGATCTTGTTGTCTTCTTTTCAATTTAAAACAATTCGCCATCAAATGGCCGTCCTTTTTACAGTAGCTGCAAATGGGAGACTTATTTTGAGTGTTAAAAGTGGGTGACTGAGACTTTGTGTTTGACCTTTGACCTTTGTAACTGGGGTTAAAAGTTTTAGGCCTTGAGAAAGAACTGGATTTGTTACCTGGGATGTTAGACTGGAATGAACTGGGCTTAACAGCATTGACAAATGATAATTTGTGTGTCAGAGCGTATTCATCAGCAAATCGGGCTGCTTCGTTTAAAGTGTTGGCATTCTTTTCATCAAGAAATGTTCTAATATCACCATGGATACACCTTTTAAATTCCTCTACTAGCATAAGCTGTCTGAGGTTTTCAAAGTTGTTGTCAATTTTAACCGAAGCACACCACCTATCAAATAACTGTTGTTTTGAACGAGCAAATTCTACATAGGCTTCAGGAACTAATTCAGAGCCTTTGAGGATTAAATCCTTCACCATATCATAATTTGATGCTTGCTCTACCGTCAATTGAGTGTAAATGTCCCTTGCCTTTCCGATCAAAACACATTGAAGAAGTAAACTCCAATTTTCTTTTGGCCAGTTTAAATTTTCAGCAATTTTCTCAAAATGCCGAAAATATTTATCAACTTCTTTTTCCTGAAATGGTGGGACGAGACGTATTTGTCGAGCTGCATCAAATTTTGATTGTGGTTGTACAGGAGCATGTGTAGGAGGACTTGTTCGCGACTGTAATTCCATATGCTTTAATTCTAACTGAAACTGTCTTTCTTTCTCTTTCTCTTCTCTCTCTCTCTCTAATGCTCTTTCTTTCTCTCTTTCCTCTTTTTCTAATTCTAATTTCTTTAATTCCAGCTGATTTTGTAATTCTAATTTCTTTATTTCCAAATAATCAGCTGTTTCCTCAGTTAAATCAAAATCACTTTCATCCCAAATTTGTTTGCTAACAAAATGTTTAATAATAAGTTTCTTAATTTCTTGCTTTCTCCAAGATGTTTTAACTTTAATTTGTAGGAATTTACACAGCGCGAACAAATCCTCTTTGCGTAGTTCGTCAAATTCCTCCTGACCAGGCTTTGAAGCAAATTGAGCTGGGTCAAATGACATACTGATAATATACTACTCCTCGACTTCACAAATTCAGACAATGTATCAATTTAGAACTATGTTGCAAAGCTGGAATGTAAACAAAGCTCGTGGACAGGCCCCCAATTTCTGTTACGTCTAAACGATAATAGAAAAAACGCAACAGAAAGATTTGTGAAGTCGACAATCAATAATCAAATATTTATTTACAATATTAAAATCATATACAAATTAAGTTAGGTCAATACAGCAAATAAATGTCAAATAGAATCTTACTGTTCAATGTTATACCGGTATATCTCTCAGAGTCCGTAACAACGTGCTAATCTCTATACAGTCTGTGCCGAAATCGCGTTCCTGTATTTCTGTAGTCCAATATCGCTCAGCTGTTGTCCAGTTTTCGTCAGTTCAATCACGTGGATAATACACAGCGGTGGAACACAGGAGTAATAATCCAGCAGTCAGTTATCTCCGGCAAATGTTAGTCAATAATAATAATGATGATGCACCCACGTAAGTCTGTTTGAAACCTCCAGTCAGTAATTACGGGCAAAGTAAAACAATCAAAGCCACTTCTTAAATTCTCTCTCGAGTGAGCGAACGAGACGGTATTTATATCCTACGGGGAATTTGCGAGTATTCTATCAGATCAAGAAACTCCCATCGGTACAACAATGACGTAAGATTTAACCCAGATAAACAAGTGCTTTCTCATTCCAGAAACTTCAAGAATGTTTAATATTGAATACAATGAAGATCTATATGTACAGATGGCGCTCCGCACAGGTCATACGGGGCTCCCGATGCATGTATAGATGGCGCTATGCACAAACCCCTCAGGGTCATACGGGCTGTACGCAGAACAGCCATTTGCAATCATAGAATCTTCTAGAAAACACTAGTCGGATAACTCACATAATTCACTTACGATAAATCGGTCACGATTACGAGAAAATTCCATGAATACAACAGAACGTAAACATGTTTACCTCAGGTCTATCATTCTAGAAATATCCTATAACTTTATACTGTAATACTATGACAATCTGAATGGATGAGAGTTTATTCAGGTGATTGAAATATTTAATATTGATTATGTACAGTGCCATAATCAATTAAACAAATCAATAAAAATTTCTCACCAAGAAGTTGCATGCATTGATGCAAGTTCACTTGGAATTTGAAAGAAAATAAAGATTGGAAAAGGAGTTACTTCCCCACGTATATTATTCATGCAGACAACTGATTTGAGTTTAATACCTCCCTGGTCTTTCAACCATGTGCGTATTATCATATCTAACGGCTTGGTCAGGCACAGCGCCAAATTTCATCAAATTAAAGAATACACAGGGTTATTAACAACAGGTTTGTTTCATTATTTCCCTATTCAAACTTACCATAGACGATAAATGCCTCGTAACATAATTTGTGTTTGGTAAAGTTTAGCCTGTGCCACTGATACAAGTGTCAAATCTTGCTTTCCCATGTATGCGGCGGTCTGATTTGACTTTGTCATATTTTCTGTGAACATTGCACCATACTTTTGACACCAGAACACGACCAGAGTTAGTGTCATTCGTTATATAACCGATGTCATCGACGTTCCACGCAAGAAATGTTGACAGATTCACACAGCTTCCTCTAGATGGCTGCCATACTGGAACGTCGCAGTAACATCAGATCTCGCGGGATTTCAACTTTCCCTTTCCGGTATTAATCCCATGATGCCGTTTTGCAAAACATGGCCGCGCCCTGGTCATGGTCAGATTCAAAGTGGGAATGATATCCTCCTTCTCAGCGCGCAATTGATAGATATTCGTTGCATTTTTCAATAGGAAAGGAAATTAAACGATCAGAATGAAGGGGCACCATCAATCGCGTGCTGGGGATCTGTTTTAGGCGCGCGATAGGGAGCGGGAGCGATCGCGCCCATCAAAACGCAAGGTCTGCACAACTATCACATCATTGATCAGCTAATCTGATGATTATATTGCTTAGCTTCCTTATTCAGTCTATATAACTGTATTGATGTCCTATTCTTCTCCTTTCTACTGCTCTAGGTGTTCACGATATCATGTTCTATTCACTGTGTATGTTTACAGGTGTATCTTGGGTTCAATTGAACTCTTGTTATCTTCAATATGTATGGTTGTTCATCATTGGTACTGTGCTGTATAATTGGTAAAAATGTACTAAAATGGGGCAGAATGTTAGGAGTTCAGACAGGTCCAATATAAAAGTTCCAAACAAATAAGAACTCGAACTAATGAAGGGAAGTTAATGAAACTTAAATGCCACAATGGCTATATAATGTAGATGTGCCTTTTGTATGTTCTGTGTCAGTGCATTTGTACAATACATTACTAACTCTCAAACCATGTGTCATATATATGTTATATAAGGGCTGTACCGATATTGAAGGAGGTTGCTGAGTGATGCGAAATGCAGATAACTCAAGGGGGAAATGATTGACTTCTGTTTGATAGCAATCTTAATAAATTAATAATCCTATCAATGCTCCCCAATCGTATATGTCACAATATAAAATCTTACATATTTTAATTGAATTTGGTGTTTTGAGCGCGCCCATACCATGATATCATTTAATAGTATTATGACATCTTGGTCGCATCTGGACTAATCCAGTTGCAGTCAGGGAGGGGAGATAGGGTCACCATGTCCATTTATTTCAATATTAACACCGAAGATCAGTCCATATATCTTCCCTGTATTATGGTGCCACAATGTCGGGACCGCGGCAGCATGAAAAGACCCCCCACTAGCCTGGCTTCTAAATTGACTGAGCCAACCAAAAATTCTCTATCATTAATGTTCTCTTCAGAGCACTATGAAGCGTTCTCAGGATTGGTTGACACTCGAGTTACTGCAAGCCTGTTAGATCCTTCAAGCGACATATCCAAATGGGGGAGCAGATAGGATTTAATTTTAATTAGATTGGTTTGATAGGTTCCCAACAGATTTACTTGACTGGGTATTTGTTGTGGAGACATCAATCTGATACTGATTTGTTTTCATGTATGAGCACATGAGAATTACCCTGCAAACAAGCAAATTATGTTTTATCACCTGCATTGACTTCATAGCGTAAAAATAATCATATTTCTAGATAGTTAGCCTGTGCATGCTAAAAAGTTCGCTGGCTAGCACACTTTATGGCTAGCACACTTCATGGCAATTAGATGGAATGATGGAGTAATATTAGGGCATGGCAGAAAAGCCAGAAAGTTTTAATCTGCACAACGCAGATCTTCCAAGTATCTTGTCTACTGATTGCAGACTGTATACTAGATGCAGGATATGTCTGCAGTGTAGGGAACATGGGGCTATAGATATGTACATTACGGTGAGGAGTTAACTCTTATTCTCATCGGATTTTGGAAGAAGTGACTATGCCAATGCATGATCCAAACAATGAGACAGGACTGTAGTTTTCAATCTTTGAACAATCAAGGTTTTATTATTCTTGAACACCATAGCTTTATCTTAATAGGATCTTTGATAGACAACTTGTATTTGAACCACCAATTTGTAATTGTGTGGTCCACTTTGCTCATTGTATTGTAATACTATTGTGTTTTGACACCAATATATTTGTATGTAAGATCAGATAAGATTTGGTTATCTCTGGTCATTCTCAGTGTCTGGTTACACCCCTATGTCTGATCACATAAATAACTCGATGTACCAAAGTCTTTAATGTTCGCCTTTGTTCAATGTTCAATGTGTACAATGGCCTACATTGTGTACAATGGTGTATGTACTGCAGGTAGCTATTTGAGATCATCAATCTACAGATTCCTGTTCCAATATTGGATGAACAGTTGTCAGAATAAAAATAAATGACTGTTCTTCATGATACATGTAAGCTGATTACATATAATGTTGGCCTTGATATAATCTGCGTGATAGACTTGAACCACCTGTGCTTGGAATCTTATATATCTGTGTATGGCTCTCCAAGTGTTCAGTAGCTCTTGTGTCCTTGGATCTCAGGAGATAGCCTGTACATTCATGTATGCCTGTTCATTATCAGTAATGTGACATTAAATATTACTTTCTCTCGAGTTCATTATCTGTAAATTATATTTCAGCTGTTATGTTAGAATAACCAAGATTCAGTTTCTGACATGATGTAAATGTTATGGGCTCTTCTCCTGTGAAAACTTAAAACTGCTTTAACAAATGAGTTATATTAATTTTCCTGCAGATATTTCATAGAGATACTGCAGTCATCACCATACCAGTACCGTACCACAATGACATGCTCAAGTAAATCCATCCATCCACCCATAGCGCTCTAAATAGTCTTCCAAAAAGTGAATTTGGTATGCATTCAAACTAATTGTCATAATTTACCTGATTTAGAATATTGTCAGTCATGTTGGATCGCTGTACTACATCAGATTTGAATTCTCTGTACTAATATCTAATTCTGGAGTATCATGGTTTGTTTGACATGATCTGATAACGTATAGATTCTGTTCAAATGACCAATTTGTATTTGTCTTAATCTACTATGCTTATTGTACTCTAATACTATTGTGTTTTGACACCATTTTTCTTGTACGATCAGATAGGATGTGACAATGAAGGGACATAGCCATTTACTTGTCACACCTCCTGCCTGATCAGATAAGAAAGTGAATATAAACACTTTAGTGTATGGTCTCCTAGAATCTGCCACAATGTCTACAATAGCCCATGTACTGCAGGTAGTTATTTACGATTCTAGAGCCACAATGGGAAGAAAAAATAAATTGCATGTCTTAGAAATACTAGACATTGGTCAAAAAAATTATTAACTGATTGCAATCTTTGATTTAAGAGATGATCTTTGATATCCGGTGAAGCACCTGCGCTTTTGATGATCTATTCATCTGGCACGCCGTCTCCAAGTATCCAGTGTCTGGTTTGTCCTTGCGTGTTGAGATTCCTATGTAATACCTAATTGATTAGGTCAGATATCAGTAAGTTGTGCTGTTTTTGGCAGAATAACCAAAGGTTCATCTTCTGAGATGATGAAAACATCCTTGAACTTCATCTCCTCGCAACTGATAGAGCAAATATAACATTAACAATTACAACACATATAAGGGAAGTAGGAAGAGGTGCCGACATACTGACAGAGCCACATGACTTCACAGTATAGTCTTCCGGTTAACCTATTCTAAAGCACATACCAAGAATCTAACGATTCGTGATATGTGTTGTATATCAGGTACGCTTTTATTGTACCTGTTCATGTGGCAACTTGGATGATATGACCACATGGCCCCTAGCACCGGCATAAGCGGTATTAGATACAAATCTAGAGAGCTATGATGGAAATGCTCTGACAACTCTTATATTGGTAATCGGTGAGCTGTTCCGCTGTGACAACTCGTACACTGGGAATTGGTGAGCGGCAAGGCTTTGGTGTAAGACCTCCCATTGAAAAGGTAATATCCTGGGCAAAAGACTGACAATACAACTTGCAGCAGATCCTTTGTCAATTATATTTCGTGAGTCTTGCACCAAATCGTTGCCTGGTGAGCTGTATCATTGTCAGATGAAAACTGTTCCATTTCAACAGAAACACAACAGTTTCACCATCACAGTCATCAAGGTGTTACCACCAAAAAAAACATTATTTGAGACATCAATATCTTCACATTATTCATCATCAGAACGTAATTAATTCTCCTCAACTGTTTTTATTCCAACAACGAGGCTCCGGTGTCTTGGAGATACATGACAACTATCAGTTTTCCCATAGCTGTAGTTGTCTCACACAATTGAGTAGGGATCAAGGATACAGACTGTTATCAGAATTGCCATACCAAGATTTGAATTGTTTGTGCGGATATTAATTTCCGGAATATGATTGTTTGATTGACTATTCTGAATCCAGTTTGGATTCATCATTCAGTAATTGACTCAATCATGCTCAATTTGTAGTTGGGTGGTCTACTGTGCCATTTGTAGTTTACTGCGCTATTTGTACTGTATGGCTATTGTGTTATTATCACACCAACTTTTAAATGTACAATCAGATAAGATAGGGTGATTGGTGAACAGTTTCAATGTCTAAACATACCCCCATGTCTAATCAGATGAGATAATGAATGTATGAAGACAGTTATGTTGATGTACCCTGTGAGAATCTAGACAATAGCCCATATGCAGCGCAGGTAGTTATTGTGGATCACAGTTATGTTGATGTACCCTGTGAGAATCTAGACAATAGCCCATATGCAGCGCAGGTAGTTATTGTGGATCACAGTTATGTTGATGTACCCTGTGAGAATCTAGACAATAGCCCATATGCAGCGCAGGTAGTTATTGTGGATCACAGTTATGTTGATGTACCCTGTGAGAATCTAGACAATAGCCCATATGCAGCGCAGGTAGTTATTGTGGATCACCTACCAATCCTTGTTCCTATTGTACATCTACAATGGACATAATAAAATGGCATTTCTGTTCTTTGGGTAAAGTAAAATGACTTGCTGTTGGTCGAAGAAGATGAGATAAGATTGCAATCTTGAATTAATCTTCGTGATCAGACTTGAACCACCTGCGCTTAACATGATCTCTGTATCAGGCCAAGTCTCTCGGTATATCCAGTGTCTAGTTTGTCCTTGGATATGTCTACCCCACGTATCAGTAATGTGTCTCAGCTGTTATGACAGAATAGGGAAGTCAGCTCCCAGGATTTTATAATCCTATTTATTATTTATTTAACACCAAATTATGCTGATTTTCCTCGCTCATAAAAGGGATATTTCACTGCTGTTACATAGCTACTTTTGTCATTTCATGGCTATGAAGCATCCTGATGTCTGCAGGCTAACATGTGGTTCTTCTACCCTTAAATTGTGAGATGCTAATTTGTATTCCTGTCAGCTGAGTCTGTTAAGATGGAAACAAGCCACACAGAATGTTCTGAATTTTAGTGAATAAATCTACAAAATTGCGTTTAATACAACTCGAATGAGGCATAACATTTTGAACTTTTGATCTTTGATACAATGTAGTGACTGGCTTCGTGCATTTAGTTCATAAATCCTATTTAGGTAATAAAAAATTGGCCATGAATATTAGTACTCCAGATTTAAGATGACACACTAATTGCCTTGGCAGTGCAAGTTTGAAATTATATATAAATAAGAAGTAACACTGCTACTTGAGCTAGCAATCATCTAACATTGTTAGGTGAGCAGTTCCTAACAATGGTAGGTGCACAGTTCCGAACATTGGTAGGTGAGCAGTCCCAAACATTGGCAGGTGAGCTAGCATTCATCTGACATTGGTAGGTGAGCAGTCCCTAACATTGGACGGTGAGCTAGCAATCATCTAGCATTGTTAGGCGAGCTAGCAATCATCTACCATTGGTAGGTGAGCAATCCCTAATATTGGTAGGTAAGCTAGCAATCATCTAACATTGGTATGTGAGCAACCCCTCACATTGGTAGATGAGCTAGCAATCCTCTAATATTGGTAGGTGAGCATTCCCTAGCATTGGTAGTTAGCTAGCAATCATCTAACGTTCTTGGGTGAGCAATCCCTAACATTGGTAGGTGAGCTAGCAATCCTCTAATATTGGTAGGTGTGCATTCCCTAGCATTGGTAGTTAGCTAGCAATCATCTAACGTTATTGGGTGAGCAATCCCTCACATTGGTAGATGAGCTAGCAATCCTCTAATATTGGTAGGTGAGCATTCCCTAGCATTGGTAGTTAGCTAGCAATCATCTAACGTTCTCGGGTGAGCAATCCCTAACATTGGTAGGTGAGCTAGCAATCATCAAACATTGGTAGGTGAGCTAGCAATCATCTAACATTGGTAGATGAGCTAGCAATCATCTAACATTGGTAGGTGAGCAATCCCTAACATTGGTAGGTGAGCTAGCAATCCCTAACATTGATAGGTGAGCTAGCAATCATCTAGCATTGGTAGGTGAGCAATCCCTAACATTGGCAGGTGAGCTAGCAATCCCTAACATTGTTAGGTGAACTAGCAATCCTTTAACATTGATAGGTGAGCAATCTTTAACATTGGTAGGTGAGCTAGCAATCCCTAAAATTGGTAGATGAGCTAGCAATCCATCTTCCCACAGCGCATGCTCCATTACACAGGCTCATTTATTATCCCTGCCTCCAATAGCGGAAGTTGACCTTTACTACGTTGCTATGACATATAGGGGAAAACCCACGTACGCATGCTTCAGTTTGAATCCAGCCGAACAACTCCTTCAGTTTTGCACATGAGCGAACTACTTTTCATATGCTTTGTCCAGATAAACAGAGAAAATAATCTCCAGGTAGGTAAGCTAGCAATCATCTAACATTGGTAGGTGAGCAATCCCTAACATTGGTAGGTAAGCTATCAATCATCTAACATTGGTAGGTGAGCAATAGCTAACATTGGTTGATGAGCTAGCAATCCTCTAATATTGGTAGGTGAGCAGTCCCTAGCATTGGTAGGTAGCTAGCAATCATCTAACGTTCTTGGGTGAACAATCCCTAACATTGGTAGGTGAGCTAGCAATCATCTAGCATTGGTAGATGAGCTAGCAATCATCTAACATTGGTAGGTGAGCAATCCATAACATTGGTAGGTGAGCAATCCATAACATTGGTAGGTGAGCTAGCAGTCCTCTAACATTGGTAGGTGAGCAATCATCTAACATTGGTAGGTGAGCAATCATCTAACATTGGTAGGTGAGCTAGCAGTCCTCTAACATTGGTAGGTGAGCTAGCAGTCCTCTAACATTGGTAGGTGAGCAATCCTCTAACATTGGTAGGTGAGCTAGCAATCATCTAACATTGGTAGGTGAGCTAGCAGTCCTCTAACATTGGTAGGTGAGCCAGCAGTCCTCTGACATTGGTAGGTGAGCATTCATCTAACATTGGTAGGTGAGCTAGCAGTCCTCTAATAGTGATAGGTGAGTAATCCCTAACATTGTTAGGTGAGCTAGCAATCATCTAACATTGATAGGTGAGCAATCCGTAACTTTTGTAGGTGAGCCAGCAGTCCTCTAACATTGGTAGGTGGGCAGTCCTCTAACATTGGTAGGTTAGCAGTCCTCCAACATTGGTAGGTTAGCAGTCCTCTAACATTGGTAGGTTAGCAGTCTTGTAACATTGGCAGGTGAGCTAGCAATCATCTAACATTGGTAGGCAAACTAGCAGTCATCTAACATTGGTATGTGAGCAATTCCTAACATTGGTAGGTAAGCTAGCAATCATCTAACATTGGTAGGTAAGCTAGCAATCATCTAACATTGGTAGGTGAGCAATCCCTAACATTGGTAGTTGAGCTAGCAATCCTCTAATATTGGTAGGTGAGCAGTCCCTAGCATTGGTAGGTAGCTAGCAATCATCTAACGTTCTTGGGTGAGCAATCCCTAACATTGGTAGGTAAGCTAGCAATCATCTAGCAGTGGTAGATGAGCTAGCAATCATCTAACATCGTTGGGTGAGCAATCCCTAACATTGGTAGAACGAGCTAGCAATCATCTAACATTGGTAGGTGAGCAATCCCTAACATTGGTAGGTGAGCTAGCAATCCTCTAATATTTTAGGTGAGCTAGCAATCATCTAACATTGGTAGGTGAGCTAGCAATCATCTTTCTAACATTGTTGGGTGAGCAATCCATAACATTGGTAGGTGAGCTAGCAATCATCTAACATTGGTAGGTGAGTTAGCAATCATCTAACTTTGGTAGGTGGGCAATCCCTAACATTGGTAGATGAGCTAGCAATCCTCTAATATTGGTAGGTGAGCTAGCAATCATCAAACATTGGTAGGTGAGCTAGCAATCATCTAACATTGGTAGATGAGCAGTCCTCTAACATTGGTAGGTTAGCAGTCCTCTAACATTGGTAGGTTAGCAGTCCTCTAACATTGATAGGCGAGCTAGCACATTGGTAGGTTAGCAGTCCTCCAACATTGGTAGGTTAGCAGTCCTCCAACATTGGTAGGTTAGCAGTCCTCTAACATTGGTAGGTGAGCTAGCAATCCTCTAACATTGGTAAGTTAGCAGTCCTCTAACATTGATAGGCGAGCTAGCACATTGGTAGGTTAGCAGTCCTCCAACATTGGTAGGTTAGCAGTCCTCTAACATTGGTGGGTGAGCTAGCGATCCTCTAACATTGGTAGGTGAGCTAGCAATCATCAAACATTGGTTGGTAAACCATCGCTCCTCTAAACAGTGGTAGATGAGCAATCTTCTCGTAATTGGCATTATTTCGTTCTTTTGTTAAAAATTTCTTGTCCTGACTATATCTTGGTTACCATTTGATGGACAACTTCAAAACTTAAAACATGCCTAGTATCTTGCAGATGAGCACTGTCCAGTTTATTATGCATTTTGATGATTTTCCACAAAGTTATGGTTCTTTACCAAGTTGGACTATAATTTCTAGTCCGGACCATATCTCAGTTATTTGATGTACAGTGTAACCTCGCTATAATGCTGTTATTGGGGGACCAAATTTGAACCACCTTATAGATTTTGAGCCTTATAAAAGGGTTGAAATAATATGCATTTGTTAAGAATCTGCTGTATTGAGTCACCTTATAGTGAGGCTAGACTGTACAACTTCAAAACTAGGTGTTTTTATGTGTTGCGTTGATATTCCACAGAGTTATGGCCCTTTATGCCATCTATCGATAATTTCTTGTCCTGCCCATAAATTGTATCTTGGTTATTATTTGACTTGCAAAACTTACATTGAAGATGAAGATTTTGATGATATTCCACAGAGTTATGGCCCTTTATGCCATCTATCGATAATTTCTTGTCCTGACCATATCTCAGTTATTACATGTATTTGACTTAAAAAAATTACATTGAGGATGAAGATTTCGATGATATTCCACATATATGGCCCTTTTTGCCAATAATTTCTTGTCCTGACCATATCTTGGTTATTATTTGGCTTTCAAAACTTACATTGAAGACGAAGATTTTGATGCTATTCCACAAAGTTATGGCCCTTTATGCGATCTATTGATAATTTCTTGTCCTGCCCATATCTTGGTTATTATTTGACTTACACATTGAAGATGAAGATTTTGATGATATTCCACAGAGTTATGGCCCTTTTTGCCATCTATGGATAATTTCTTGTCCTGAACTTCAAAGATGAACGCCAATCCTTCTAATAATTCAATCACCCTATTCAAATTCAGTCACATCATTTCGGACCATTTTGTCAATTTCTTGTTCTAGAAGATTTGATCACCCCAGATTTTATGGTGGGATATATCACTTCCTGTGATTGAAATATTAGAATACTATAGTACCTTGCAGATGTCGCTTGTCTTTTGTTTTTCACAGAGTTCTGGCCCTTTATGCTGTCAGTCAACAATTTCTTGTTCGGTCCATATCTTGGTTATACTGTTTGATGCACAACTTCAAATCTGGAATGTAAGACCGCACTGTCATGCACCAATTTTTGTGATTTTCTACATAGTTATCCGTCAAGAACTATGTGTCTATAGTCCTGCTACTTTTCGATGGATAACGTGAAGCTTTCATGGAACATGCGTAGTACACATTTGTGTCACATTTATTGCATTTTAACTAAGTCCGCCAACAATGTAGGGGTTAGTGCTTCTTGAACAACTTTGAAACTCACTTTCATGCTTAGTACCTTTTCGATGTGCACCAACTGTTCAAATTCGTTATCGTCTGTTTTCCTCAACCTTAATACATGCTGTCGTACATACTTGTCTGGGGTCATAGGCCTCTGAATGTTTGGAACTTATTTGGTACATCCTGATCCCCAATGTTCAAAATCCTTCAACAAACATAAGGCTGAGGTCAGTTCGTCAATGCACCATAAAGAAAATGCTACAACTGATAAATTCACTAGAATTTGTAGCTTTTTCTCCAGGATTAAAAGCTACAGAACTACAGAAACTCAGTATTGTAGCCCAAGCTAATGTAATTTTTATTATCCATCCACATAGCTTGATGTATTGCTAGAGCTGAAATTAAATCTGTAGCTGTTTTCTCCATCCTTAAGTCAAAGTTACACATTCTAGCTTGGGCTACTGGTACCAAGTTCTGTAGCTTTGTTCTACAATTCAGTGTCCATCACAATTGATCCATTCACAATTAAACTACCTATTCCTTGACCCAAGAAAACTGATCTGGTCATTCCGCTTTGTATTGACTGTAATATCTGAGGAAAACATGCAGTCATTGTGTTAATATTTTGGTAAGCTATAATAATAAAATGGCTATAATAGAAGCTCCCTCAGTTATACTCAAGGTCAGGTCAATCCATACTTCTTCCCTGTACTGATATCTTAATATCGGATAGTTCACTGTTGATTGGATGCTTTGAACAGTTCACTGACCAGGCAAACTCATCAGGATCTATAATTGAAACATACTTCATGATACGTTTCAGTGAAACTATGCAGGGAATGTAAAGACCAAATTCAGTTTCTTCTTAGATAAAGAGATAGTTAACTCTGGTGGGCTGGACAACAGGCCTCTAAATAAAAAACAGGCCTGATCTGTTAATCCCAAACTGTAATCTCTGCCAAAGATCAGAATGTTCTCAAGTTTTTTTCACCTTCGTTGCAACGGTTAATGGAAATCCAGCGGTACAGGCAGCATGCAAGTATGATATTTGTTCTATTCATCTGTAAATTTTATTTTGATGCACTGCATCATAACATGCCTTGCCGGGGGACTAATTGTGAGTTTCTGTAGACTGCTTTTGACAGGCAGAGAAAAAGGCAAAATCATGATGTTATGTGTAGAGGTGCACACAGATTAAAATTTTGAAATGTTTGTCAAAAAGTTCAAGTTGTAGCACTTGAAATAAACAACTTCCTGTTGAAAGATGAAAGTCTAAATTCAATTTAGGAATCAGCCATAAATGTAAATTATATAGATGCCTTTTATATTTGCATGGTCTTTCACTATTTTGTTCAAGCTGTGTTGAAAAATGGACTCGAGATCAGATATACACTGCTAAATTGGGAATCGTTGATTAAATTATTCATTTGTTTGGTGGAAATTTGTAAGATTCCATTGGGAGTTGAGATTGAGGGGTCTATTAAAGTTGGACGTTTGTACCAGTTTGCAGCTGTGTATGATCTCACAGCTTTACGACCAAGACATATTTTCAAGTGATACTGAATGGATTGCATTATTCCAGTATTCGGCATATTTACATTACCGACTGCCATGTCGAAATTCTAAAATGAACGAGATCCCTATCTTTCTCAAGATGGCTAATATACACTGATTCAGTCTGATGACATTGTAGAATGTTCAGAGACCTGGCTGCCATGATTAAGTCATCAGATAGATACATAAGCAATTAGCTTAACTGAATTATCCTCCATTTTTTAAATTTTTTTTTACTTTTGGAACACTGATTATTCTTTCACACTTAGTGGAACTCAGGACCATGAAAGAAGTATACCTGGAGTCTGTGCCTGCGATAAAGGAATACCTGTCTCTGAAAGATTTGTTTGATCTCGGCTGACACCAGACACAAACCACAAGAGTCACCCTGAATTGATACCGGGCTGACAAGTGGGATGGGGAGTGATTTCATATTATTTACATTGTCCTCCATTCGAATTTCGTTCCATTTTATTATTATCTATTTTTAGAAGGAATATTCCCAGTTAATATGGTATATTACTAAATTGACAATTTCAATCTTCAATTCTAATCCACAAAATAACCATTTTCGAGGGTATCATATTGCAAAAATGAAAGGACTAACTAGCTTGTGACATGTTTCCGTATATACAGAAATATATGGGTCATCCATTCAAGAACTAATAATAGTTTCTGTTATGGTTTAGCTAAGAACCATCACCAAGTCCAGATATGTGATTTAGCAAGTTGAAAACGGTTGTGTGTGGATAGGGATACATGTAACTGAAACCGCATAGCATGCAAATAATTCGATGCAAATACGTGAGATTTTCCAATCTTCATGGCTATTGAATGATACATGCACATGTCTGATATCAGAATGATCAGAGGAAAATACCCAACCTACTAGGGTTCAGGCCTCTAAATAAAAAAAGTCCCGATCCGGTAACCCCTGAATGTAATCTCTGCTAAAGATCAGAATGTGCTCGTGTTTTTTTTCTGCCTTCATTGCAATGATTAATGGAGAGCCAGTTGTGCAGACGGCGATTATGGTATTTGTTCAATTCAGCTGCAAATTTTATTTTGTTCAATGCTCGATAAGATGCTTCACCGGGGAACTATTTGTGCGGCCTGAGCACTGCTTTCAGCAGGCAGAGAAAACAGACTGTAGGGCTCTCTGTTAAATCAAGATATTAACAGACAGTGTCAGCATGCTGTTCCAGCTGCCTCCCATCCAGTGATTGGTTATTTGACCCGCATCATTTTAAATTAAGATCAGCTTTCTCATTGGATCACCATTAATAGAAACCATCCCAATCTTCATACACAACCACAAAATTGTCTCACTTTGACCCATGACGTAGTCCAACCTCGTTTTCAATCTCAGAATCTGCAGTCTAACTGGGAAAAATGTTGTCATTGCTGCATCAGCCAATAATTGGCCCTCCATAGGAGGAGCCAATACTATGCTAGCAGAGAAAAAGGCAAAATCTGGACATTAAATGTAGAGCCACAGCTTGAAGTTTTGATAGATCATGTTTGTCAAAATGCTCATCACCTGAAATAAAATACTTCCTGCCGAAAGATGAAAGGCTAAATTCAATTAGGGAATTAACCAGGTACATGTACAGTTTCGTTAACATTGTCGTAAATGTAAATTATTCAGAGGTTTAATACCTCTGGTCATCCTCTTTCCCAGGGTATTTTGGAGCAGCTGATCACACCAAGGGGAACAACTCTGTATTGAAGTCGGTCACATCAAGGGAAGTAACTCCTTGTTGATTGCATTTAATGCCGTTAGACTAGATATGGTTGCAAATCTACTCTTTCTATCAACTGTATATTATTGTTTAGTTTTTACCCCTCGGCCAACTTTGGCCTAGGGGTATTGTCATCATGTACGGCTGTCCGTACGTCCGTACGTCCGTTACCGCGATATCTACAGAACCGTTTCATGCATGGCAACCAAACTTGTTACATCTATTTATCTTCACGTAAATCAGAAGCCTATCGAAAATGAGTCATCTCGGACAATATTTTGCAGAGTGATGCCCCTTTTTACAAATAAAATCCATTTATGATTTGTTATTGTGATAATTTCAGAACCGTTCCATATACAACATCCTAACGTGATATAATTGTTTCTCTTGACCTGAACTAGATGCCTATCGAAAATGAGTTGTGTCAGAAAGTATTTTGCAGAGTTATGCCCCTTGTCTAATAAAATCCACTAATTCCTATGTTAAGTTTGCATATAATTTCTATATCATGTTTGTATACTATCACATTTATTTATTGATTGGATGACTGATTTATTGATTTATTCTCTTACACAATGCGAAGAATGCCTGCAAATCTGTTTTGATTTTTTTTTTTCAAAGAAAGTACGCTTACAATACCAGGGGTAAATATTTCTTCCCACAAGCCAACCAATTGGTAGAGACACCCTTACATTATAATAGCTGGGGTTCAGAGCCGAGGGGTTTCGATAGCGTAGCTTCATGTCTAACTTGTGAACAATTGCTCTTAATTGATACCCTTCGACTAGAGTCACTGTATGATGCCTTTGTGTGTGAGCCAGGCCTGGCTTTATTGCTGGCCATAAAAAGTGTAATTTCTGCTTCAGTATCTATTGAATAAGTTGATCTTTGAAAATTGTTACAATATGAGATGAATTTTTCTCCTGTTTTACCATATAGTGGCTGCTGTGTACGTGGAATAAATACAGATAGGATTATTTGTCAATAATTTTGCCTGTCAATTATATTTTGTTTGTCACAAAATAGCGTAGAAGATTTTTAATAATTTGTGTCAAACTGTCAGCTGAGATTAAATTCTTGGACTTTTGTGCTGTACAATATTTGCATGATTTCCGAGAGAGATATTGCTTCCAACTAATTTGTGGAGTATGTATGCAGTCTATTTGACAGGTAGTGTGCAGCCACAGATGGATAACCAAATAGATGGATATGTTGAAAAAAATGCTGTTTATATTCCATTGGCTGGTATCCATTTTAACAGGTTTAGGGCCATGTGTCTGGGTGGTTAACCCCTCAGGCCAGCCTAAGTGGATAGCGTGACCTGGTGTTAGTTATAATATACTATTGGCTGCTCATTCTTCTGTACAGCTTGATCTATTGTGTGTCTACCGCCTCCTGGTATTATGTGAGGACTCTTGTTTGGTACCCCCCTTTCCTGGTCAGACACACAAATTTATATTCCATATAATTTGGTCTGACCAATTTTCTGGATGCTGGTTTCCACAGAATGAATGTTAACCCTTTGTCTTGTATTGTTGTTACCTTCAGGATAATTGGCTATAGTGGCAAGCCTGAAGCTATTGTTGATGAAAGCAGATGCTCCATTGAAATATAAAATAAAAGGTCAAGTTACAGGAAAATAACCAATGCTGACTGATGCAGTAAAATATCCTCCTGTGTGTTTGCTATATTTGGCCAGTATTCTATATCCATTGTATACTATTGTATGTCCGTACATTTTTGATTTACATTTTGCTGATTGATGACTGTTTTCTGGCACATTTTTATTTTGATTTAGTGGACTAATTCTATATGTGTTCTAACCTCTGGGAGTTGTTACTATTGTGTGCAATTTTTACTCCTCAGCCCTACGGGCTCAGGAGTATTGTTGTGGCCCCAGCAGTGTGTCTGTCCGTCTGTCCGAGCCGTATCACGAAAACTATTGCAAGGAAGTTCTTGAAACTTACAGGTTATGATCCTTTTATTTTTTACTTGTGCCGTTGAAACTTTCAGGTCTAACCGGTCATTAATTATTTTTTTACATTTTTTTTATTTTTCTACCATTTTCCAGTCTTCTAAAAAGGGATCTCCAAGTATGCATACATTAGGCCCACTTTCATACTGATTTACATACTCTTCCTGGCATGTAGCCTATCGAGAGCTCCATAGTAAAGTTGTATGTCTGCCATTGGTTCAGTGTAGTGAATGACTGGTCATTGGTTTGGTCTAGAAGTCTATATTCCTCTGCATATTCAGTAGTACGGTATTGCCAGACTAATTGTCGTATCACTACGCTGTTGAGAAAAAAATAGTCTGACATTAAAACTGTGAAAATCGACTTGTTATTTCGTCTAAAAGTTCTCAGAATGGATTTGAACGATAATAAACGCCTGTTTTATCGGAAAATGGCAACTTGTACTTTGTCTTGTAACAGAACATTCTCGTCTCGCGAGACTCCCTACTGCGAGAAAGAGTCTCACGCGTAAATGGGAGCCATCCCCCCAAAATTTGGGGGGTGAGTAGGCGGCGTATGATTATCTGGCTTGTCACTGACCTGCTGACTCCGCCGAGTTAGAAGCGAATTGCTAAACATAACGTGGGCTATATAATTGGGAAATGACTCTTTCCGTTTCGGAGCATATCAATCGCGAACAAATTATTGTCGGTATGTATACTTGGCCGTGAAAGCGAGTTATCTAATACAGGAAGTAGTTCGCGGGTAGACACGGCTCGCTTTGAGAATGATGTCATGCTGCCTCGCTTTGAGATTGGAGATTCAAAAATGTCACCAGTTTACATGAGAGTCGCTTTGGTCTCCCGCGGGTAGACACGGCTCTCTTTGAGAATGGTAACAGAATTGTAGGAACCTGTGAGATTCTGTCAAAAACGAAAGTAGTCAAAAACGGAAGTAGTGCCCATGTGTTTGTGCTTCCTGCCAACACATCCAGTGATGGAGTTTTCAGTTTTAAAATGAACTGTGGTCGTCTGCCAGTACAAGCGGTGTCTCGCATAACAAGTCCTCTAAAATATACTTCATGGAAGATAGCGAAAGGTATGGCCAACCCAATAAATCAACACAAACATGATCGTTGAACTGTTGTTGTTGTTGTTGTTGTTGTTGCACTGACGTGAATGCATTACCAACGGAGATTCGTCAGGGGATGATGGGATGTGATTTTCCGCTATCGGAGCCAGTTTTTCTTAGAGAAGTGAAATTCTCCACAGTATCTGTATGTAATCTGTGCATTTTTATTCTGAAATTTGAAGGAAATCTGTTCAGGATCAAAGAAAATCTCCAATACCTCGCGTGGGTTTTTTTTTTTTTTTTTTTCCAAAGCACAATGACGTTGGGCTTGCAATCTTGTAACATTGTGACTAGGCACTATGAAAATAACATGTGTGGTATTGGAGGTTTGTTTTGATTCGGAATAGATTTCCTTCGAATTTCAGAATAAAAATGCACAAATTACATAGAGATACTGTGGGGAATTTCACTTCTCTGAGATGAACTGGCTCCGATATTTAGCCGAAAATACCATCCCATCGTGATACAGCTCAGTAACTCTAGCCGGTTGTAGTTATTTCTTCCATCCCATGGGCCATGTGTAACATTTAAAAAAATTATATTTCTTTTCTTAAAAATATATAAAACAGGGGTTGAATTGTGAATAATATTTTGTGGATATTTTTTAAAAATAATTGTTTCACATTAACATCAACTGCTTGACAGGATATGGGGCAACAGATAAACAGAGGACAAATGGACAAAAGACCCGTCCGACACTTAGTTTCAGGCCAGGGCAATAAGATCACAACTGTACATGTTTCCCCCCCCCCCCCTGTAGATATGTGGATATCTGGTCACTTTTTACCCCTCGGCCATTTTGGCCTCGGGGTATTGTCATTGCCATGTACGTCCGTCCGACATGTACGTCCGTCCGTCAGTCCGTTAACACATTTTAGGCAAAACCGCTTGAGATACAACCACCAAATTTTCAACACTTATTTATCTAGTGCTAAGTCAGATTCCTATTGAAAGTGGCTTCTCTCAGCCCATATTTTACAGAGTTCTGCCCCTTTACAGATATATTTGTCCCCCGCTACTTAGTAGCAACACCGGTGTCCGTAATTCCGTGATTCCGTTATTCCGTAAGATTTTCTTGTCCGGACAATAACTCGTGAACGATTTAACCGATCAACTTCAAACTTGGGGTGTGCCTTGACATTGGCGAGAGGACGGTTGGGATTGTTTTTTAGCAATGTACATAATCCAATATGGCCGCCGTCAGCCATATTGGATTATAAGCAGTTGGATCTTAGATTTTCTTGTCCGGACAATAACTCGTGAACGATTTAACCGATCAACTTCAAACTTGGGGTGTGCCTTGACATTGGCGAGAGGACGGTTGGGATTGTTTTCCAGAAATGTGCGTAATCTAATATGGCCGCCGTCAGCCATATTGGATTATAAGCAGTTGGATCTTGTCCGGACAATAACTGGGGTACGATTCAACTGATCTACTTCAAACTTGGGGAGTGCCTTGACATCGGTGAGGGGACGGCTGGGATTGTTTTTCAGCAATGTACATAATCCAATATGGCCGCCGTCAGCCATATTGGATTATAAGCAGTTGGATCTTAGATTTTCTTGTCCGGACAATAACTCGTGAATGATTTAACCGATCAACTTCACACTTGGGGTGTGCCTTGACATTGGTGAGAGGACGGTTGGGATTTTTTTCAGCAATGTGCATAATCTAATATGGCCGCCGGCAGCCATATTGGATTATAAGCAGTTGGATCTTGTCCGGACAATAACTGGAGTACGATTCAACTGATCTACTTCAAACTTGGGGAGTGCCTTGACATCGGTGAGATGACGGTTGGGATTGTTTTTCAGCAATGTGCATAATCCAATATGGCCGCCGTCAGCCATATTGGATTATAAGCAGTTGGATCTTAGATTTCTTGTCCGGACAATAACTCGTGAACGATTTAACCGATCAACTTCAAACTTGGGGTGTGCCTTGACATTGGTGAGAGGACGGTTGGGATTGTTTTTCAGCAATGTGCGTAATCTAATATGGCCGCCGTCAGCCATATTGGATTATAAGCAGTTGGATCTTGTCCGGACAATAACTAGAGAACGATTCAACCGATCTGCTTCATATGTGGTGAGTGCCTTGACATTGTTGAGAGGAGGATTAGGATTGTTTTTCAAGGACGTGCTTAATCCAATATGGCCACCATCAGCCATACTGGATTTCATTGGATTTTAAACAGTTTGATCTTGTCTGGACAATAACTGGAGTACGATTCAACTGATCTACTTCAAACTTGGGAGTGCCTTGACATCGGTGAAAGGACGGTTGAGATTTTTTTTCAGCGATGTGCATAATCCAATATGGCCGCCGTCAGCCATATTGGATTTTAAACAGTTGGATCTTAGATTTTCTTGTCCGGACAATAACTCGTGAACGATTTAATCGATCAACTTCAATTTTGGGGTGTGCCTTGACATTGGTGAGAGGACGGTTGGGATTGTTTTTTAGCAATGTGCCTAATCGAATATGACCGCCGTCAGCCATATTGGATTATAAGCAGTTGGATCTTGTCCGGACAATAACTCGAGAATGATTCAACCGATCTACTTCATACCTTGGGGAGTGCCTTCACATTGTTGAGAGGATGATTAGGATTGTTTTTCAAGGACGTGCTTAATCCAATATGGCCACCATCAGCCATAGTGGATTTCATTGGATTTTAAGCAGTTTGATCTTGTCCGGACAATAGCTGGAGTACGATATCAGTTATGATGTTTGTTTGAGGGGGCATACGAACTATTTCGTGATAGGCATCTCTATGACACCCCATAGAGGGGAATGTCCTGAGGAATTGTCCTGAGGAATTGACATCCTGAGGAATTGACATAGTTCAGGGATATCCTGAGGAATTGACATAGTTCAGGGATGTCCTGAGGAATTGACATAGTTCAGGGATGTCCTGAGGAATTGACATAGTTCAGGGATGTCCTGAGGAATTGACATAGTTCAGGGATGTCCTAAGGAACTTTGCAACATGAGAGTTCTCTAACATTGTGATGTTGACCATTATCACATTGTAAAGTGATGTTTGGGAAGTGCACATTCATTTTCAAAAAGAGGTCAAAACTGCTATGCCCAAAGGGCTGGTCAATAAGAATGGCAAATATGTCTTGAGAATTAATGTATCAGTGGCCTTCAAACCTTTTTTTGAAATCGTGTCTAAATATGAGTAGATTCAAGCCAGGTTATTGTCGTTACATGAGATGTATTAGCAAATATTGGCATTCTGCAACTTACATGGATTCTAGATACAGAAAAATTGTCTGATTGATAAGTTGAGGAAGACCATTCCACATATTCAATGTTGGCAAGAGAAATCGATTCTCTGCATCAATGTGTTTATTTAGCTTACATCTCATCAATAGAAACAACAAACACATTATTCAGTAAATGTAGAAGTCGGTAACATTCAGATCATTGATTATTTAGAGTTGTCCATTCCAACTCAGTCGGTCAAGTTGTTGTTGGGCCAGCTCCAGTGCCTATACTTGTGTAACACCTAACAAATTATCGGATAAAATTTTGTTAGGGCCCTTCTCAATATGGTGGTTTGATGATATATTGTTCGATTAGAAATGTTCTGTAGACATTTGTCTGGTGGACAAGATCACTTACTGTTGATCCAGTCGAATACAGTAACATCTCTAATAAATCGTGTAAGTGATATTATGGGTACTAGTAATGAACTGGGTCACTTATACCCAGGAACACCTTCAGGTCACCCAGACTTGATGTTAGTGGACCCACAGTGTATTCAGTGTATTTTTTGTTTTTTTCCTAACATGGGTTTCTAAAACTTTAGTTTCCACATGCCACTAAAATTCAGTAAGCTATACAGGTTAGCATATAAAGTAAGCAAGTAACCTGTACAGGTTAGCATATAAACTAAGTTACCTATACAGGTTAGCATATAAAATAAGTAAGTAACATGTTTAGATTAGCATATAAAGTAGCGTGTATGTTAGCATATAAAGTAAACAAGTAACCTGTACAGGTTAACATATAAATTAAATAACTTGTACAGGTTAGCATATAATGCAAGTATAACTTGTACAGTTTAGCATATAAAGTAAGTAACCTGTACAGCTTAGCATATACAGTAAGTAACTTGTATAGGTTACTTGTGTGAAGTACTTAAGTAACCGATGCAGGTTAGCATATAAAGATATTATGTATGTAACCTGTACAGGTTAGCATATAATTTAAGTAACTCGTACAAGAAAGTAACATGTATAGGTTAGCATATATACTAAGAAAGTAATCTGTACAGGTTAGCATAAAAAGTTAATTGCACAGGTTAGCATATATACTAAGTAAGTAACCTGTACAGGTTAGCATAAAAAGTAAATTGCACAGGTTAGCATAGATAGTAAGTTGTACAGGTTAGTATATCTAGTAAATATGTAACCTGTACATGTTTGCATATAAGTTGTACAGGTTAGCATAGATAGAAAGTAACCTGTACAGGCTAGCACATAAAGTGAGTAAGTTGTACAGTTTAGTATTTATAGTAAGTAAGTTGTACAGGTTAGCTATACAGTAAGTAACCTGTACAGGTTAGATATAAAGTAAGTTGTACAGTTTAGCATACTTAGTAAGTAACCTATACAGGGTAGCATATAAAGTACAGTTATAGTAACATGTGACATGTGACAAGCAAAGTACTGCATATATATCACACCCAACATTACAGGGGTCAAATCAGTAACCTAGCTAATGAACTTGATCACGGCTAAATTCAGGAGAAATTGAACAGATTAGATTCTTCTGACATTTGATTATGTATTTACCAACTTCCTGTTCTGATACATTTGATCAGCTCAACTTAATTATTGCTTGAACGGGAGATACTTTCTGCTTGAAATCTTGGATGAACAGTTACTATATATGTATGAACAGTTTATGTGTGAACAGTTATATGTTGAGATAATATGTGAAGTACATGTACAAAGCTTATTTCAACTCTGGAATCTTGGAAAGAACAGTTTCTGGTATATATGTATGAACAGTTTATGTGTGAGCAGTTATATGTAAACAGTTTTTATGTGGGGATGATATGTGAAGTACACAGCTTATTTCCAACAATAAGTTAGAATTCCTGTAATTAGCAGCCCTCCAGCTTAGGGCAGCATGGTTTACCATACCATGTTTGTCTGGCACAGGCGGTAGATTAAAGTGCCAAACAAATTAGGCTCTCTGACGATCCATTGTGATCATCAGTGTCTGTAGAGCCTAATTTTCAAAATTCAAAATTCATTTTTTTTGTAGTTTTGGTTAGGTTTTGTTAGGGTTAGGGTTTTGCTAGGGTATCTTTGTTTGGGTCATCGTCGCCATGTGACCATTAAGGTTAGGTGCGACGTTAAACTTCAAACAACCAACCAAATCCTGTAATTAGCTGTTTGTTACAGGTGGGTGGTCTAAATGACACTACTATTCATCATAGTTGTCTCCCTTGATGTATATTGTGCTTTGCCATTACAAGTTTCCTCCCTTGATTTGATTGTTTGTTAAAGCTCTGTGGTTTAGCTTTGCACATTGGCAATGGGTCATGATTGGTTGAATGCTAGAAGAGTTGTGTTACTCTAATACTATGTATGGACTGGTGGTATTCTGCATGTGCTGGTTGATAATTCATATTTAATTACCCTCAATTTTCCATTCATTTTCTGTTTTCATTCATATATTTTGGCATATAGAAGGGGGTTTGAAGGGTGAATAAAGGATATAAGTGTTTATATTTAAATGATTGTTACTGACACTTTCTTTAATCTAGCGGACTTCCGCTGACATGCCCAGACTATTATGAAAACAACCTACTTTGCTGAGCTTGGAAGCACTGTCTCTGATTGGTGGACATCCAAAACATAGGCATGTTTTCAGACCAATATGTAAAGTGGCATATATGTGTGACAAGTTCCAATATTATTAGACCTATAGACCTTGTTTGAGCAACCAATTAAATGAATTTTCACTTTTATTCTTTGAAAAGGTTGAAGAAAACTAATTACTCAACTAATTCACCACCCTGTGTTAGATAAACTTGTGTGGCTCACCTGCAGTGTTCATTAACTAAATTCCAATCTTAATTGAGCATCTCCAGATGTCTTGTCTGGCAGATTTTAGGGTTTGGTATAGGAGATATTTTTGTCACTTCTTTTTTACTAGCCTGGTTGATTTAAGAAATAATGTTTTCATAGGCATGCTAAATGGTTATTTTACCACGGTTAGTGTTGGAAGGTTTATATTTTAGGGCAAGGGCGAAGCCCGCGCCTTAAAATTTATAAACTTTCCCACACTAACCATGCGTAAAATAACCATTTAGCACGCATATGAAAACATTATTTCTATTCTATTGCACTACTCAAATTGATTATCAACAAAGATTACAATGAAAGGTTGAAAACATATTTTAAACTTTGACAACCTTTCTCCCCTTTCTTGAAAAAACTCATCCACTGATATTGGGACGATGCTCCCGTCTCGGTTGGCATCGTGCCAATGTCAGTGGATGAGTTTATGTGGTCTCTCAAATGGGGAGTGATTTTGTCATCTGAGTCAGCTGTTGGGAAATTACGTGGATATATGCCTATTTGTGTGACTTTGTTAATCAATTTCCCGATGGAAACAACAGTTAAACTGAGACGGAAATTTCATCTTGTAATTTATTTGTTTGTTTTATTCGATTGTTATTTGTATGAAAGCAGACGTCCCTTTCCTCATCCGACTTGTGAAATGGAATCTCCTAATGAACACCTGCACTTGACACATGTACATTTCACATAACCGTGGTAAATCGTGTAATAATTGCACGGTTAGCTCAATTTTATTGACACATGTGTTATAGAATATGAATTTTATCCCAGGTGAAAAATAAAAAAAACATTTTGAAATTTTGGGATGTCTGTTAGGCATTCTGGAGCCTTCAACTATATCACAAAAATAGGATTCCTAAATGGTTAGGATGTATTGTACAGTTAGGATTTGCAGGAATGTGGAGACGCACCATAAAGGGTACGTGCCCCGCTATCTTCTATTATATGTTGTTGGGTCCATAGATTTCATGCTTACTCATCATTCCCAATTAAATGCTGCTCTATATGTTGAATGAATTAATGCTAATTTCAATACATATGTTAATTTGTGCCTTCATGGTGTGAAGAGTGTGAGCAGCATGAGTTTTGTACCATGTCTGTTGTCACGAGGGGAAGATTATAATTCCTCTACATAACGACCGTACTTGGCTAGTCACACATGTCCAGGTAATCATATCTTAGTTAGTTGTATTGTTGTCGCTATATGGCCTAAATACTACTGAACGTGACATTAAACCCTAAATCACTCACTCACTTCATGATGTGGCATAACAAGTGACCTTTGTATGAACTGTGTACTCTGTCTTGAATTATCTCCCATTAAGTCACAATCACAGTTTGTACAATAGAGTTGCTTCCCTTGTTACAGAAATTTGCAGCAATGAGACCTTGATTTGATTTGAGGCATATTCACAAGAGGTATTCAAGAATGTAATGTTTGGAGATGGTGTAGTCCCACTCCCCCACTGGTAATCACCCCCCATCCACCTATATTGATTGAATATCCACAAATACCCCAAAACTTATCAGAATGTATCTAAGTTCATATTCACAGAAAGAACTACCATATATATTTATTCCCCATCCGGCTAATACATATGTTATTTTTCACCAAATAAATTGCCAGATCTATTTAATGGCCTCTGTTAATACTGTTGTATAATTGTCCAAAAAGACAAAATTATTATACCCCCCGTTATGAAGTATAGGGGGGTAGACTGGATTCAGCTTGTCCGTCTGTCTGTCCTTCCGTCCGTCCATTCGAATTCGACGTTAACGCTCTAGAAGCTGAACCGTTCCATCTAGAGACTTCAAATTTGGTATACAGCATTGATGTGTGCTAAAGCACAAGACTATTGAACTTGGATACATTTCGATGGTTTTTGTGGTTTCCATGGCAACAAGGCAGAAAATCTCCGTCCGTTCGTCTGTCCGTCCAAATTGACATTAATTAATGCTCTAGAAACTGAACCATTCCATCTAGAGACTTCAAATTTGGTATACAGCATTGATGTGTGCTAAAGCACAAGCCTATTGAACTTGGATACATTTCGATGGTTTTTGTGGTTCACGGCAGAAAATATCCATGTAACGAAGTTAATGCTCTAGAGGCCGGACTGTTGCAGCTGGAGATTTCAAATTTGGTATGCAGCATTGCTGTGTAGCAAAGCACAAGCCTATGTTTCTGGTTTGGGAACAATATGTTTTTTAACGAAGTTAAGTTCCAGCATAGCGGACAAATGCAGCTGAAAGATTTCATTTGGTATGTTGCTCTAGAATGCGTGTGACGCAAAGCACAGCTGGAGCCTCAAATATGCAAATTGGGTACATATTGATGTTTTTTGTAGTTCCCATAGCAACTAAATAGAAAATATCCATATAATTATGTTGACGCTCTAGAAGCCGAACCGTTGCAGCTGGAGATTTCAAATTTGGTATGCAGCATTTGATGGTTTTTGTGGTTTCCATGGCAACAAGACAGAAAATATTCATGTAACGACGTTAACGATCCAGAAGCCGAACCGTTGAAGCTGGGGACTTCAAATTTGATATGCAGCATTGCTGTGTGGCAAAGCACAAGCGTATTGAAATTAGGTACATTTCAATGGGTTTTGTGGTTTCCATGGCAGCAAGACTGAAATATCCATGTAACGATGTTAACGCTCTACAAGCCGGACCATTGCAGCTGGAGATTTCAAATTTATTATGCAACATTGCTGTGTGGCAAAGCACAAGCCTATTCAAATTGGGTACATTTTGATGTTTTTTTGTGGTTCCCATGACAACTAAATGGAAAATATCCATAAAATTATGTTGACGCTCTAGAAGCCGACATTTACAGCTGGAGACTTCAAATTTAGTATGCAACATTGTTGTGTTTCAATGCACAATTGGGTACATTTTGATGCTTTTTGTGGTTTCCATGGCAACGGGGGGGGGGGGGGTGTATTTCTGTAACAGATAATCAAAAATACAATGACCACACATTTCTAGCTGTAAATCAAGGATCAAAGCGCCACCTCTAGTTATACATGTCTTTGGATATTTTTTTTATGCCCACCAAAAAGGCGGACATATTATGTAATAATACATATTAAACATTACACATGGCATGTCCAATCTATATCTGTGACAGTTTTCTATCTTAAGAAACAGTTGCAATTTTTTTTTAGTGGATATGGGAGAGATGAAAAGATGTCACGGTCAAGGTCACTCTGGCCCAAAAATAATAAAATCATGGCTGCCGAGCTGGGGCATTTGTGTTCAACGTTGCAATTATTAGTAAATGTGTACATTCAGAAAGCCAGGACAGATATTTGTTTGAATGTACCGATATCAAACTTAGTCAGAAGTTGTGTCTAGAATTGTGTCTAGATCAGAAGCCAGGATAGTGCAAATGTAGCAAATAACTGTGTCCTGCTTGCATGGTTATTGTGGCAATCTGGGATGTTTGTAGGTTTCATAGACTATCAGCAATGGGACAGAGTATCTCTTCAACACAAAAAGTTGATCCTCTTTTCAAAAGTTATCTTCCTTGATGTGACAAAACATTTTTTTGTTGTCCCCCACTACTTATTAGAGGGGTTTACAAACACCGGTGTCCATAATTTGTCCGGACAATAACTCGTGAATGATTTAACCGATCAACTTCAAACTTGGAGTGTGCCTTGACATTGATGAGAGGACGGTTGGGATTTTTCTTCAGCAATGTGCTTAATCTAATAAGGCCGCCGTCAGCCATATTGGATTATAAGCAGTTGGATCTTGTCCGGACAATAACTCGAGAACGATTCAACCGATCTACTTCATACCTGGGTAGTCCCTTGACATTGTTGAGAGGAGGATTAGGATTGTTTTTCAAGTACGTGCTTAATCCAATATGGCCACCATTAGCCATACTGGATTTCATTGGATTTTAAGCAGTTTGATCTTGTCCAGACAATAGCTGGAGTACGATTCAACTGATCTACTTCAAACTTGGGGAGCCCCTTGACCTTGGTGAGATCCTGGTTGGGATTGTGTTTCATGAACGAGCATAATCCAGTTTGGCTGCCATCTACCTCAATGCCGTGGGGTGCATCGCTCACGGCATCAGCGATATTTCCATTTTCAAATCATACTCTTCATCAATGATATGAGATACCATTGAGAGAGATGGTTTGTTGTATAAATTTTAATGTATTTTCATGTTTTTAATGCATTAGTTTACCGAGTTATTAACTTGAATACTTAGAATTTTGTATTATTGTTGCTATATAGCTGAAATATTGCTGAACGTGACTTTAAACCTTAATTCTCTCTCTTTTCTAGGTAGAGTTGCTTCCCTTGTTATATGAACTTGGGATGTCTGTAGGTTTCAGTGAAACTTATAATCCATAGACTATCAACAATAGGACAGAGTATCTCTTCAATACACAAAGTTGGTCATCCTTTCAAAAGTTATCTCCCTTGATGTGACAAAACATTTTTTAGGTAGAGTTGCTTCCCTTGTTATATGAACTTGGGATGTTTGTAGGTTTCAGTGAAACTTATAATCCATAGACTATCAACAATAGGACAGAGTACTCTTCAATACACAAAGTTAGTCATCCTTTCAAAAGTTATCTCCCTTCATGTGACAAAATATTGTTTAGGTAGAGTTGCTTCCCTTGTTATATGAACTTGAAAATGGAGGTGGGGGGTGTATTTGGCTTAATGTCACACTCCAGTTTGTTTCACTCATAGTGGCAGTCAGTTTGGTTGGTGGAGGAAGCCGGAGTAGAACCACTGCCCGTCGGCAAGTAACTGACAAACTTTCACACACGAACCAGCTGGGCCAGTTCAGTGGTGTATGGCTAGCGATCACCGGCGAAGCGCCTTGGACCACTCTTGAAATGGGGGCCATCACATCATTTCTGGTAGTCCTACAGATACTGCACCAAGATGGATTTTATTTGCGATAATTTCAAGGTAATTAGGCAACGTATTAAGGCGTAATTATTTTTTGGGTTAGCTGAATGATTTTTCGTGCCTTGTTAAGGCCACCCCCCGAAGGGGAGGGGGCCTTATTGGAATGGGTTTAGTCTATGGGCCAGTCTTGCTTGGTTTCCAAGAATTTCCGAGAGAACAAAGCAGAATTCCGAGTTCAAACCCATGGATAAAATGGAGAGGAGGTTTATATCTAGCTGGGGATTGAATTTGGGCTGTCTCAGATGAACGGAAGTGTGTCTTTCAAGCCCAAATTGTTCATCTAAAATTCTACACTTCCGGTTTGAAAAAGACCAGTTGCAACAACAACTTGCGCGGAAACATCTTTGCGCATATGCAGAGCATTGTGGGAGTTGGGCTCTCGCGAAACTTTTACGAGAAAAATTAATACAGCCTCCAGTTGCTGTCAGAGATAGCAGGGACAGCAAACACTTCATAAGAGGGATATCATGAATACAATTTGGCAGGTGATGTATCAGTCTCTAAGCCGCCAGGACTTCATACTTACAGGTGACTGCTGCAGTTCAGGCCACAAAATTTTGCGCGAACGATCGTTCAGTTCACCTGGAGGTTACGCAAAACTAAATAAGCGGGAGCGTTTTTTCGTTTGTGTAAAAATGAATCGTATGTTGCCGTCGTCAAGTCAATTTATTAAATAAATTATCTTTTTCGCCACTGTCAAAACTGCAAAGTATGAATATCAATACAGTGGATTAAATGTTGGATCACATTATCGCGATCGACGTCTCGTCCCTGATAGCTTGCGTCATTCATTCATTCACTCATTTTCATTATCGCTGTTTACTTCCGGGTGTGCGCAAAGGCCAACTGCGCAAAGTTTGAGCGGAAGCAGCATGGTTATCATGGCGGAATTTTCAGTAAACATCGTGTGTTTAGCAAGGCGCTAAGTTTATAGTTTTGTCCGTAATAAATACGGTAGGCCTATTTGATCAATTGATCGTTGTGACTCAATTCATAGGTGTCAATAAGTTTTTAAAGCTTAGTTGTCATATTATCACAATCAAGGCAGATTATAGACGGAACATAAGCAGCAAGTGTTATCTCTCGCGGCTGGAGACAAGTCGCCATAGACGCATGCCGAGTTAAGCCCTGTTGAAGAAGCTGTATTTCTCACCTAAATTCCTAATATAATCTGTCCAATATAAATTAACCACCATGCATGGATGACGACAGAAAGGGATTTTTGGGGGTATAGAAAGCCACATATTCATAAATACAGTCGTTGTCCATGTTTGACCGCACATATCTCTTCAGTTCAAGTTCATTTATTCCAATCTAGGTAGCGATCTTAGTTCTTGTTACTGAGTGTTGTCTGGAAGGTGTTTCCGAGGCGGCCTTGCTTGTCCTATCCATTCCCAATACCTTGTAATAAATATATTTGGCAAGGGTATCTATTTTCCAGAAAATACTGAACCTTTTTTGCCTTTCCGGAAAATAGAAACCAAATTATTTATAACAACGAGCATCTGTCCGTCTTTTAGCACGCAAATCTTTCAGCAGATCTGTGGATCACCAGCAATTGATAATTGTTCTTAGTTCTCATTGGCGACTGTTAAATGTATCTGCCAGGGAGGCATTACCTGTGACGAGTCTGGGGAGTAAAGATGCGAATCTTCTGCTGAGATATTGTGTATTAAATAAATAATGCAATCCTACATGTACTAGTTCGTCGTGATATAGCTGAAATATTGTTGACAGCGACGTTAAATTCTATTCACTCACTCACTCACTCCTACATGTACTATAATATCTGTACCAGTCTAAAAAAATTGGGTGGCCTTTCGAAGTCCATGAGTTCTAGTTTACTCCTCCGCTATTTTGGTCCCGGGGTATTGTCGTCGTCGTCGCCATGTAGGTCCATCTATTACCGCATTTTAGGCAAAACCGCTTGAGATACAGTGACCAAATTTTGGAAACTTATTATACCCCCCGACACGTAGTGTAGGGGGCGTATACTGGTTTCAGCTTGTCCGTCCGTCCGTCCGTCCGTACGTCCGTCCGTAACATTTCGTTTCCGGAGCATAACTTGACAACCGCCAGTTGGATTCCTCTCAAATTTGGTATGCAGCTACCATACCATGAGACCTTGCTTGGGATTGCGTTTGGCGCCTGTGCGTCTACAGGTGGCGCCACCTAGGGTCAAAACTTTTTCTTGTCGGTCCGTAACATTTCGTTTCCGGAGCATAACTTGACAACAGCTAATTGGATTCTTCTCAAATTTTGTATGTAGCTACCTTACCATGAGACCTTGCTTGGGATTGCATTTGGCGCATGTGCGTCTACAGGTGGCGCCACCTAGGGTCAAAACTTTATCGTCGGTCCGTAACATTTCCTTTCCGGAGCATAACTTGACAACCGCTACTTGGATTCCTCTCAAATTTGGTATGTAGCTACCTTACCATGAGACCTCGCTTGGGATTGCATTTGGCGCATGTGCGTCTACAGGTGGCGCCACCTAAGGTCAAAACTTTATCTTGTCGGTCCGTAACATTTCGTTTCCGGAGCAGAACTTGACAACCGCTACTTGGATTCCTCTCAAATTTGGTATGCAACTACCTTACCATGAGACCTCGCTTGGGATTGCATTTGGCGCATGTGCGTCTACAGGTGGCGCCACCTAGGGTCAAAACTTCATCTTGTCGGTCCGTAACATTTCGTTTCCGGAGCATAACTTGACAACCGCTACTTGGATTCCTCTCAAATTTGGTATGCAGCTACCATACCATAAAACCTCGCTTGGGATTGCGTTTGGCGCATGTGCGTCTACAGGTGGCGCCACCTAGGGTCAAAACTTTCTCTTGTCGGTCCGTAACATTTCGGGCTAAGTACTGTTTCAATTTTGTGATATATACATGACTGTAGCTACACATTATATCTGTAGAATTAATGATATGCTCTAAAAAGAACAATACTGGACAATTAGTAAATATAGCCATAATATGTTGCACATATTTCAGCATATTTCTCAGCATATTTTTCAATTGCTTGGGTAGCCGAGAGAGAGAGAGAGGGAGAGAGAGAATTAAGGTTTACCATTGCGTTCAGCAGGGGGTTTGTGAGTCTCACCCTCATGTTTCTCATAGCAGTGAAAATATGGACAGCATTTAGATACAAATTGTACATTCTAGGGCATAGGGAAGAGGGGGAGGGGCAAGAATAGCACAGAAGAAAATGATATCTTATCACACATCTTTTTCAATTGTCGCTTAATATATATGGGGAAGTACATGTAAACGTATCACTGCCCGTGCTTACCAGTAGGCCTAGAATTCTGGCACATTGATAACAAAATTATCGTTGTCATTGTTTTGCTGATTTGTTCCAATGTTGAAGTTGTGAAAGATCAAAAGAACATGACATACATGTAACCTTTCCGTGAACGTGAAATGCAATTTTGATTTATTTCCAGCTCTGCAGTATGAAAGATAATCACTGTGATATCTCCCCTGTTATTTCTGAGATACAGTGACATTGGATCGACAATGTTGTGCCTTACAGTCTGGCCACTTTGGTATTTCTTTGTCTAACATGCTGATTAGCATGTTTGAATGGATTTTCATGTTCATGTCCGGTAAGAAGTTTCTAAATTTTACCCACCAAAATGAAATCCTCGTTAACATTTACGTATGAAAATATTCACTTTCAGTCATCAAGGATTGAGTATTATTTGTCCAAATATTCAAGTTTTACCTCTATAACTGAGTTTTTAAACACAATTTATACACTACATGTATACCGGTTCATAAAGGTGACGTGTATGAATTTCTGCATGTACTGAAGTATGAGACAGGCTGCTAAAGCTAAAATGGCCTCTGTACAGGTCTACATATAATAGGAAGATAGAAATAATAAAGTGCAAGAAGCAAATAATAAATATGACTATGGTTAAACATTTTGTTTATCATTTCAGTATTTACATACAAGTATTTTATTATTATACCATACATTATGGATGTACTCGCATGCACATTGTATATTGTAACATAAATATATTCACACAGTATTTACACCTTATCTACAGTCTTTTTACAAATGTGTAGTAATTATATGCAATACATTTTTGAATGACTTGACATTAGAAAAAGTTGTTTATGAAATACAAACCCTGTTTCATGTTGACAGTTGGTCCAAAATTGTATAGGAAGTTTCATTTAAATAAATCATGGTCTGGTTACTGGTAGTCATAAATGAATGTTTTGGACCACCCTGTTTATTGTCATTTGGACCACTCTGTTTATTGTCATTTGGACCACTCTGTTTATTGTCATTTGGACCCCCCTGTTTATTGTCATTTGGATCACCCTGTTTAATGTCATTTTCAAATGTATAGGTTTCATTCGATTCAGATATGATCAACTGAAAATAAATGCTTTGATGTTTCCTGAAAAGAAAAAGTTTTCAGCCCTACTGTCCCATTCTCTATCATTGGTTCATAAGTACAATTTTCGAAGGTTGTGTGCGTATATGTTTGACTTATGCTCTTGACAGAAAAATGAACTTTCTTCAAGTGTTCAGTAGATGACTATGACAGCATGAGCACTTGGGTGAGTGACAGAACTTTGTCCTGGTCACTACCACACCCATTTTTCAGTGGAATTAAACACTATCTTGAATGAGTGTTTAATCACCATACTGTATGTACAATATGTATATATATATATATGTATAAAACTGAGAATGGCGGGAATAAAACCCCAGAGGGCTTGTTATATCCCAAATGGTAAGAAATACAATATATTGGTAGTCAGAGATCTTTGATCACTCATTTTGATTTGTATGGCAAATATTATTAAAATGTTATAAAAAAATCAAAAAATCTGTATCGGTTTCTGGTTATCGGTTATCAGATAAATATGCAAATTACAGTGGCGTAATGTTTAAAAATGTCCGATTTCAGATTATAATCCTCATGCCCATGGTAAACAATCAGTAGACTGGTCTACCATTTACTTTGCTGTAGTAATGAATTCAAAATTTTATCCAAGAAAGAAATAGAATGGTCCCAAATATCACCTGTATGACCATGAATAAATAATTAGCAAATATTGTGTTCATTATAACAAGTCATTAACAGCCAGGAATGGATTCTTATTTCCATTATGATTTCAACGTGAAGACAAAAATGAGCTTTCTCAAAACAACTGTACAAGGAAGCAAAGCTTGCCCTTGTGGTGTCACAATAAATAACAAGAAAATGATTTATCAGACAGAATGTTCAATAACAGTGAATTTAACAATGAGGATTTGAGATCTCATGAATTGAAACAAAATATCATAAAGTACAGAATGTGGGTTTATCTGTTGGTTACATGTTGACCAGCATTCAGTACACATGGACTAGATAAATTAACACACTGACTTCGCCAACTCGATCATCTCTCATGAACAATCATATTTTCAGTGTCAATAGTGCCATAAGTTAGCTTTGCTGTAGATTTCAGTCTCTTGCTGCGGACACACATACTTCTCGTAGTGTTAATACTGATGGGAGAGATCAATCTCTGGTGGCAGAGTCACTCTTTTATAATAATGTCTTTATGCACTGGTAGGAATTCACGTTTGCAGATCACATGACTGGCTACGTGAAAGAGGAATGGTAGTCTATTGTCATACCAGGGGAGAGTTTCCCAACTTGGTAACTTCTCCCATTTTGTCCACTTGGTGTATGGGTCCTTTGACTAGACCACCTAAAGTCACGAGACATTTGTTCACTTCTCGCATGATCCTGGGAAGGGACAGAACCCTGTGAAAACTGCTCCTCTTCTAAAGAATGAAGATGGTCAAAGTCACCTGTGAAGAAAACAAATTTAAAAAGTTTAAAGCTGATGGAATATCTATGTCTTCAGGACAATAGAATTGTTAACGACTGGTAATGACTTTGATTTATATTGATTTGTTTGAGAGATAATCCAGAGTTTGCTCGGTGCTCAGCAGAAAGAGGATAGATCATGGACTGGTTGGCCAGGTGTCCAGTTAATGTGCTTGGATTATTGTGATATGACTGAAAAATTGTTAAACGCGATGTTAAAATCTTACTCACTCACTCACTCAATCAATCCATCCACAATTTGCAACTGACAATTTCATCTTGTTTGTACTTTCAGATATTAATCTGCTGATGATTTGAAGAAGGGACCATCAATGTTGTCTTGTCTAAATCATGAAACGGTTCTGCTTCGTCAAACAGGTAAGTGACTGGATATTTTTCTGTTACTCATCTATGGATGTAGATGAGATAGATGATCTCCATGGTTTCCCAATGAACATCAGACTTGATGGCCTGATATTAAGGTGGGTGAGAGTGAGTTTGTAGACTTACCGGGGTGATTGTGTAACCACTGTATGTCCTCCTGACTCAGTCCTCGACCGCTGTCCCCCGTTGAACTGTTACTCTGTCTGTCCGACTTCACCAACATATCCTCTGTATACCCCATCTACAGTACACAAATATACAATAACTCAATGTTTTAGCTCTCTGAATACAATCAGTTATTGCAATATGTCATCATATTCATAACTCAGAAATAGTCTCAAATATGGCAAACATAACATGTACATTACATGTATATACAAAAATAATGATTTCTCACTGATTTTGTAATGATTTGCAAATAAATTTTCTCCAAGTGACTTTCTCCAAGATAAATTTTCTTCAAGTAAAACCGTTTTTAGCTCGCCGTATACGAAGTAGGCGAGGTATTGGGAGAGAGAGGGGAAAAGTGGCGGTGTCGGTGTTGGTGTCCGGTTAGACTTTTATGTTTAGGCTGGACTTAGAAAGTTTTCTGGGTTAATCTTTTCTGTTTAGGCTGGACTTAGAATAATTTTGACTTCTTATTATGCATGAGATGCAGTGTACATTGTGTACACAGTCAAACATACCAAATCACATACAGTATATTCCTTTATAGTATTTACTAATAGTTTTTGACATTATTTTATTTCAGAAGTACAATATCAAAATAACTGGCGGGGGAATCCCGCAGTACCGAACCCCTGTTAGTTTTTAATTTTGTGTCGCCTTAATTGAAGGACGCCATTTCCTAAAATTTTATCAAATTCTCGTTGACCCTGAAGCTTTTGTACAACCATATCGGTGTCCACACATTTAACTTACTATATTAATTAAAAGTGAGTTTGAATCAGTTTGTGAGCTCAGTCTTTACCCGTGCACATTATTATGGAGCATTACAGTATGATTGGACACAGTTGTCATTGCGTTCTTTTATTTGCATACAAATGTGAAGGTTTACCACAGTGCAAGTGTCCCATTGCCTGTTGGAAATGATAGATTTAGTCCTACTTTTGCACTGTTATTAGCTTTGTTTGTTCACATATCATCACACAAAGTTACACCAAGAACGTGCTCAAAATTGCACACCTATTGTTCCTAACTACATGTATACATGAACATGTATTCATCAGATCTATGCAATGGGATGTGTAGGCTTACTTTTGGAAAAATGTAATCTTTATTGGTAGTTATATAATATAGTTCCTCCTTCAATCCAACCTCAATATCACTAAATATAGAAATCATATTTCTTAATAAATTTATTATTTTAAATGATGTGCATTGCCAATGATGTGTAACCTCAAATGATGTGCCGTCCTTAAGGGCTCGATCTTTTTGCGAAGCTGCATATATCTCTTATATGTGATACTAACCTATTAGGTAGGAGATGCTGTGTACATTGTAGGTTTATACTTGGTGTAAGAATTACGCACAAGACAGAGCCTACAATAGCCTGTCTGAGCTCAACAATGCGTCTAGACGTGACCCTTTTCAGCTGCACAAAAGCCTCAACAAAAGCCTCAACAATGCGTTCTTACACCGACCTGTTACATATACACAAACACGTCAAATCAACTACAATATATTCCTTTATAGTAATTACGGTACTAATAGTTTAATGACATTATTTCATTTCAGAAGTACAATATTAAATATTAACCCCTGGTGGTTTGGAATTTTGTGTCGCCTTTAATGAAGAACACCAATTTCCTTCAATTTTGGTATCGAATCCCATTCCTCATCATGATTTAACCTCAAGCTTTTGCACGAACCATATTTGTCCAGGCATTTCACACCCACATCTCAGACAAAATTTCAATTGTACATGCATTCATAATGACATGTATAAGCTTACTTTTGGAAAAAAAGGTAGTCTTTATTTCAAGTTTTATAATATAGTTCATGTTTCAATCCAACTTCAGCATCACTGACGAAGAAGTCAAATTTTTATTGCAATATGTATTGTCATTGCCAGTGATGTGCAACCTGAAGGGCTCGATCTTTATGTGAAGCTGCATGTTATTGAATACCCAAAAGGCGAGCTGCCGGGTTACACATAACCCTTGTTACTAAACAATATGTCCCAACTTTGATATCTGTACTGTATTTTTATTTTTTGATTGTCAAAATAAACTGTCCTGATTCTTCCGACATCCTTGAAGAACAATTACCATGTTAAATGCAAATTAAATGAAAATGAAGATGAGAAATTCTTAATTGTTGAAACATGTTTTAGTTTTGTAATTGTGCTGAAAATATGCATATGGTAAATCCGTCTAATAATTCAATCACAGGAAGTGAAAATTCCCACCATAAAATCTGGGGGCGATCAAATTTATTGGAACAGGAAGTTGACAAAATGGTTCAAAATCATGCATATACGGTAATTCCCCTAATAATTCAATCACAGGAAGTTCACTTTTCAACCCTTTTATTCAAACACAGAGAAAAAGGAGCATTACCATTGTTCTATCAAATTGAAGAAAAGCCATAAAAAACCAAAATGTGACACTTTGTAGCTTGTGCCATAAAGAAGATTTTCATATATAAGTTATTTTTGCTGCTCTTCCTTTGATCGAATTATTAGAGGAATTGCCGTACTCATTATTTCTTCATTATTTCAATGATTTCTAGGGACTGATTGAATTTTGTCCCCAAAGTTGTGGGTGATTGAATTTTGATAGGGTGATTGAATTCTGATAGGGGGATTGAATTATTAGAGGGATTACTGTAGAACAGATGCTGATGTTACATCGATGCTGATAGAAGATATTGATTTGTCATCTCTTACCTTTGGGTAATCCTCTTTTGCTGGGAACACTTGGAAAGATGGATTGGAAGCATCATATATTTTAAACAACATACTGTCATCTTTCTCCATCGTATTAATGTCAGGTTGTGAACTCCTATTCGCACCCTCTCTTTTGATGATAATGTCCGCAGAGCTGGTCTTTTTGGAATCGTAAAGTGTACTAGAATTGTGACCAGTTTTGGGTTCTGGAGCTTCTTCACATTTATCAGACAGTTTTGGATCCTTGACGTCTCGTCTTCGTACAATACATATAACCACAACAATAGTAGCTGAAATAATGGCGGACACAGTTAAAATGCAGATCGCAATGGTCAAGTTCGTCTTTCCTGTCAGACCATCAGGCAAAGGTAGTGGACGACTGTCTAAGCTGACAATCACAAACAATTTTGCTTCACTCCTCAGTTCAGGAGTTCCATTATCTGTGGCGATGATCACAACCTCCAGGGTTTGTTTTCCAAGATTCTTCATAGACTGGGTTAAAGTTATCACACCAGTGTTGGGTTCAATTGTGAAGAATTTGCTGGGCTTGCCATTGTCTTTGATAGAAAATGTGAGCTGAGAGCCATCATCTTGGTCATGAGCTTTCACATCTGTGATCCCTCCACCAACTTTGTGAGAAGTATAAATAGTCACTGTATTACTAGTGTCATTTGGAAAATTAAATACTGGTGGATTGTCATTTAGGTCTGAGACAGTTATTATGACAACAAGACGACCTGTTAGTTGAGGGTCACCATTGTCTGTAGCTATGACTGTGAACGTGTACTCACTCTCTTCTTCACGATTTAACTTCTCTTTGGTCATAATTGTTCCGTTATCGGGAATAATAACAAAGGGAAGATGAGTGGAATCTTCCAGGAATTGGTAAGACACTTGACCACCTACACCGAGGTCTGGGTCAGTAGCAGTAACATTGCCAATGGTAGTACCAATGGGCTGATTCTCTAGCACAGGTAGTTCTAAAATAGCCATATCAAACATCGGCCGCTCGTCATTCACGTCCAGTAGAGTAATAGTTACAGTTGCTGTTGTTGAATGGAAGGGATCAGTGTTGTCCAGAGCTACAACTTCAAACTCGATCTCTGGAGACTTTTCTCTGTCCAGATTTCCATTGACCACTATGTTACCATTGGGTTCAACTATGAAATACTCATTCCCTGCTGTGTTGAGTTCATATATCAGTTTACCATTATCACCAGCATCCAGATCTGTAGCAACGGTTGTGAGCAGTACATCTCCACGCTTAAAATTTTCAAGAACACTTAAAGAGTAACTTTCCTGTGGAAATCTTGGAGCATTGTCGTTTTCATCTTTGACGTTGATGATCAGAGTTTTGGTGTCATTTCTCGGAGGTACACCTTTATCATGACAGGTTATGGTGACAGTAACCGAGGCTTCAGTTTCCCTGTCCAACGTAGAATTGAGCAGGATCTTAAACTCGCTACCAAAGATATGATTGAGTTGGAACCTCTTCCCTGAGAGAGTACATTCCACTTCACCATCCTTACCACTGTCTCCGTCAAATACAGACATATGTGTAACAAACTCCCCAGGTGTGGAGAATTCTGAAATGGTAACGTATTCCCTGCCAGGTGGTAAGTTGAAGGTAATGGTTGGATCATTATCATTGATATCAAGAACATGTACAACAACAGTAGCTTGTGCTGTTTTAGCAGGCTTACCCCCATCCTGAGCCTCAATGGTGAACTCATATCGTGGAATAGTCTCGTAGTCCAAGACTTTCTGCAGTACCATATATCCTGTAGTTGTATTGAGAGAGAATAGTTCTCTGACATTGTTTTCTGTTTGAGTCGGAAAGCCATAAGACACCTGTCCATCTGCACCTTTGTCTAGATCGTTAGCCCTCGCTTGTAAAAGGGGAGTTAACTTGGGGGTATTCTCATAAATGGAGACTTCGTAGATGGTTTCTGTGAAGATTGGCCAATGATCATTCACATCTGTGATACTGATCGTGACCGTTGCTGTGCCAGTCTTTGTGGGAGAACCTCCGTCCCTTGCGATTAGAATCAGCTGCTGTGGTGAGGTTTCGTGAATCAGTGGTCGCTTAACTGTTATTTTGAGATTCTCATTCCCCTCAGGTGTCTGAGTAAAATCCACGCCAAATGTTCCATCATTTCCTTGGAGGTCATAGTCCACCACAGAATTGATGCCCACATCTCTGTCAGTTGCTACCTGTATCTGATAGCTGTCTTCAGCCGTAGCTGACTCTGCAAAGGTAACCTGGATGTCAGTGTTGGGAAACACGGGAGTATTGTCATTGGTATCCACAATTGTAACGGTGGTGTTAAAAATGCTGTAGAACTCACTGATGGTGGACAAGGTGGCCACAGAAATGTTCACTAGACAGATTGGACTTTGTCCACAAATGGACTCCCTGTCCAGTTTCACTGCACTAACCAACACACCTGTTCTCTCCTCCACAAAGAAGAGTTTGAAATTGGAGTTCCTCTGTGGTAACAAGGAGAACCGTAAGCTTGCGAACTCAGCCACAGTTAGATTGTTTCTTAGTCTGCCATCAGTTGCAATGTTTCCAACAAAGGTTCCTTTTGGGCGTTCCTCTATTGTACTGTAACTTAATTGAGTATTCCCCATCACAGTGCTGAGATATAAAATGCAGATCGAGAGGAATGCCAACTTTTCCAATTTTTGCGCCATCTTGGGGGTTATGTGGAGAGACCTGCTCTTTTTTGGAATGGACTCACTGTGGAATCATGGGAAATGGACTCATCAGCTCTCTAGTTTCTTCTGAGTATACAGGTAGTGTGTTGCAGTCCACAGGACAAAGAAATGACTTCTTCTGGCCTTATTCTTCTTTCTTCAATCTGAAAAACAGAAAAAAGTTCATATATATACTGTTACTTTCAGATTGAAAACGGCTTTGAATGTTTAAGTAGTTTAATCTGGGCCCCTGACAATAGTCAGGAAGATAAAAACAATGACAACATACAAGCAATATCTGTGGAAACAATTGAATGGCTCTATTATGAATCATGGATAAAGGGGAAGCAGTTTCTGTAGTCACTGCATGAAATTCAATATACAGTTAGCTCGCAATTGTCAATCGTGAAGACATTCCCTGCATTCAATATAAGATTCTCCGGTTACTGGATTTTATTGTCCCATCCAAACTGAGGAGTGGTTTCTGAAGGACTAAACTGTGGATATTGATATTTCATTATTCCCAAGGGAAGTTCATGTACATAGATTGTGGTCTGTAAATGTTTCATTGGCTTGCTGCTGTTGTATTAAATTCCGTTATCGGAAAGCTAGCAATCAAAGTGGATTAATAAATGAATGTTGTGGTGAAATCTATCCTATCTTGTGGACAAAGGCTGATTCTAGGCCTCATTCATAGACTCCCTGTTGATCGAAACTAGAGATCGCAAGACTTCCTTGTGCCATCAAATTTTCATCACTGTGAAAGTAGATGGAAATCCTACAAGAATGTAAAAAAAAAAAAATGATGATGATGGGATGTTTTATGATAAATATTGGGGGCTTTATGGAGTTGAAATTGAAAGTTAGTAATAGATGCTGAAGGAAATTAGTCTATTTGAAGTTGAAGGTAATCCTACTTAAATACCAGCCTGGTCTCCCTGGAAATCCCAAGATATTGTACACATTGCTTCCAGTGCACATTAAGATCATATCGTAATGATCCTACCATTAAGAAAATTGAATTGAAGATACAGCTTACACGTGGAAAAGAACATTTTGTCTGGATGGTGAACTGAATTCTGTTTCTTCATTAAGAAATCATCTTATTCAGGCTTTGCCAATGACTCTAGAAATTCACTTGTGGCTGCACGATCTTCCAACCCTAATACCACACAATACCATAATGACAGTGGGGAATTCAGCAATGGGTGAAATATGAAGGGGTTATCCACTGACAGAACTCTCATTATCTCTATCAGTCTGACATGGACAATTAATCTCCCATCATTTAATATTGTTATAAACTCATTTCCCCACTGAGGATAACTGGTATTTATCAATGTCTATTGACATGATTGATGAATATTTACAATCTTACTTGTCATTTTGAGTGTGCGATGAAAGCCACATTGCCAACACTGAAATGAGTAAGAAGAATGCAGACTCCCACTAACCCTGGCCAAGGATCTTCTATCAGTTATGTTTTCATGCTTTGACTTTGAGCAGGAAATATAAATTGCATCTCATTTTTCAGTCTTACTGAGAGTACAATATGCCAAAACTGTGAATTTATGATAAATTTATTAGAAGGAATAGAGTAAATAAAGAACTGCAACCTGTTGTGACAACAAGCAGGAAGAATGAAAACTGAAAATTGTTAGTTATTATGCTAAAAGATATACACTATATGTTACTTTGTAGCATGCTTGAGTGACTTTCTTCACCTATGAGGGAATACCAGGCCCTTGTCTCTATAACTATTTTTGCTCAGGGAATGTCAAATTCCCCACTAGTGTCGGAAACAACATGTCAGCAACATGAGGGTGTGAAACACTGGTTCAGATATTCGAATAGATCAGCGAACTGTACTGACCCCTGGCAGACAAATTACCCTGAAATTACAGGTGACAGATGGATTGAATGAGAGCTTCACAAGGCCATAACCAAGAGAATGATATCAAAGTAGCAAAACTTGTTATTGCTCAAGCCCCAGCAACAGGGATTTAGTATCCATGTTTGGAGTTCTCCGATTTCTCCATTCCCATTTCATTGGCTTTTACTACTTTGTCTGACATTTCCCGGTGAAGTCATCGGAAAATAATTGTGAAGAATTTCTTAGGAAGTGAAGATATAGAGCTGTATAATTGAGAAGAAAGCCACCTGAAGAAAATAACAGCTCTAGATGTTATTGTCCTTGCACAGATTAGATACAATATATCCAGCTAGCATGGCTGTAAATGACTGTCTATAGTTATCAGCCTTTCTGGAAAGAACGATTTTGTAGTCCCCTTTTATGACACATGGAGTCAGTTGTTCACTAAAGCAGACCCAGCTTTCAGTTCTGCAATGGTTTGATATGATGGTGGGCAGACAAGGAAATAATAATAAATGGAGAGAGATGTAAGAAAGAGAAACACATTGCGGCCAACAGAAACTTGTTGAAAAAGATGTTTGACTAATGAAGACATGCAACATTAAAATATTCAAGAAATCCTGAAAATAAATGAAAGTATATATGTGATTGACTTGTTAGTAAAACTATTAATCCTGGATATCTGATTCTGGAGTTGACCAAGAAGCCTCCTGATGTTTGCCCTCGATAGACTACTGTATATAGCATTTGTAGGTGTGAAGAGATAAGTTATTGCAACAAAAGTAACCTTGACAGAAGATTTTTGATAGACCAACACAGTTGTTAAGTGCAAATTTGCCATATCTATTATCAATATTCGTAATAATCCTGCACATATTGAGATGGGAAGATGGGAGTATTATCGCCCAGACACCGTGTACATGACCTCCACTGGATAACTCTCTGCCCTGGCCTCCTATGATAATCCTCAAGCCGTGAGGGACAGCGTTAAGCCTCTATGTCCAGCCATGTAAATATGACAATATTCTGTCAATCCTCGGATGCAAGATTTCTTGGAGCGAAATCAAAATTCTCACAGTTTGTTATAATGAAGATCACTTGCCGACTGAAGCATACTAGTAACTTTGTAACTAAATTTTTTTTCTCTCTCTTTTGATTTTCAAAATGTTAAATGGAATATTTAATTTCTATTTTGCCATTCTGTGCTTTGAGATTCCTGGATCAGTTGATCCATTACCTTGCAAAAATAATATTCACAAATTAGTCTCTTATTAGACACAAATTTGTGTTACATGTAGTGCCATATCGGCCTATCATATATATATTTGCATCTTAAACATAACAATGTCAAGTTGTCAGTCCACTTAAACTTGTTATTGTATCTGTAAATAGTTTTCTAAAGCTTACATTTAATATTTGTATGCAGGAATCCCTGTATCTTCATATATATGATGATATTCCACTTATTTTTTTAAGCGGATGTTTTGACCTTGTATATTTTCTCAGGAGTATATATATTACACATGCATGTAGAATTCTAGAGTGACTGGATATTTTAGGGGAGAACATGCTTTGGAGGGATTACCTTTGGTGAGAATGCAAATTCAAGACAATAAATCCTTGAACTTTATACTGATTTAATGTTACATTAAAAGCACTCCTAACTTCCATAGAAATGACAGATACTTCACATGAAAGCTATGATTTTGGCAGACTTACAAAAACTTTTCAGAGGTTGAGAAAACTTGTCTAGCCAACTTGATATCAAATAGACAAATTGCTGTAAGAATAGAGTATATAGAAATAAACAGTTTTATAGTGGAAGCTAATATTTTGCTGTTTAGAATATTGTGATTAATGAAAATGTCACTTTATAAAACGCATAGCAGTAAAACTAAAGGATTGATGTAAAATGTTTGAAATTTTAAGTTCAATTAGTACTACATCAATCAAAACAGAAAAAATAATGGAACGTCAATGGTACCTCTATGACCCCTTCAGAAACATTGATCCTTTTCATCATCGGTTTGTTATTTGCCTATACATGCATGTACATGCTACATGTATATTTAAAATCTACTTGCTAGCATGTGTAGCACAAATTATGATCTGAATTTGTCTGGTTAATTGGACTTCACCTGAACTGAGGTATACTTTACTTGCCTGTCACCGTGCCTGTCACTGTTCCTGTAAATCCAGCATGTCTACATGCTTAGCTTCCTAACAAGCAGGTAATAAAGTAAGAACTGACTGTCCTGGACTGTACACAATGTAACTATAAAAGTGTACAAATCCAAACTGTGTGCTTTCACTCCTGCTGGGCAACTAATTTCCCAATGGATTAAACAGCTTGCCTTGAAGAATGTCATAGACAGGCAGCATTGTAAGGCATTTAGAGCAATGACAGGAAACCATTACTGGTGTAATCTGGAGTGGCTGTGTAGACCTAACAGTGACTGAATGACCAATTCCACCAATGTTTTGTACAATTGATAACCTTCTCCAGGGATGTCAACTAGTCAAGTGCCTTCCTGTGTTTTCAAGGAGCTATTATAGAGGCCACCTGAATAATGGTGATATTGCCAAGGACCAGTATCAATTAAAGAGGAAATGAGAATGAGCTTATCTCAAACACAAACCCAGCAGAGAATCCCAGTCCACCTGGCTTCTATACAAGATTGTCTCGGCTTATGGTCCAAGACAAACGGCAAAGAAAAATAAGGATTTCTGATGAACAATGGTTCTCAGTGAGATCCGTTTCACTGTCGAGTGCTATACCTCTTCTTGTTATCGAATTAGCGGAGGAAGAGCAAATTGAATGGAAACCTACCAGAGAGAAAAGCTGAAATGAACCCGCTTTTGTTGTCGAACAGAGCTCGGCGATTGAAAAGGTGCAAGTTGTCAGTGTCCACAAATGTAGAACAATGTTGAAACAACACCAGCAGAAGCTATCCCACTTGAGTTTCTATAGAACACGTCTGTTCAAGTGATAGCCTTGGCTCAGAAACCTGACAAAATCACGATAACCTTTACTGGACTTTCTCTGCTGTGATGTACACTATAGTCACTGGACACCTTCTGCAATTCTTGTCTCCTCTTGTAGCTGTGTACTCAACGACTTTGTTTTCACTTGTTCCGCTCTGTATTGTTGTTGTTGGTCAGCGAGTCAGACGGAATAACCAATATCAATCACGAGATAATGACCAGCCTCCTCACAGACCCACGCTTCCCTTCTACTCGATGGTATCAGTTCCTCTGTGATGCGCTTTGGAGATAAAATCTGATCGGGCGGCAATTTGACACTTATCGCATCAAGTCTATGAAAGGAAGAGTCTCAATTCTGGAATAGGAGCATTCAACAAAATCAGATAAAAATTCCCTACTTTGATTCACTGAGTGTCCAAAGTCTCCGATTTCTCCTGCTCTTTTGGGGCTGGTAATTCCCCAATGGGAGGGGACTGTCTCATTGAATAAGGAGTATTATTTTACCAAGGCTCTGGTGACATCAATTATACTGGGTAGAACCAGCCAGCCAGATGTCCTTCATAATCGAAACTGACACCACTTTGAACTGGGTGAGATTTCATAGAGAAATACAGAGGACACTTCTGACTGGTTATTGAACTAGAACTGTACCTTACACTTCAGATGGCCTGTCCATTGTCTGTCTGAGTGCCTGGTCAAATTCATGTTGACATTTCACTCCAATAAAGACAGTTTATAGCATTATGTAGTTCCAGTAAAAAAGCTTATCTATATGAGCAGGCTAACATAATTCTCTACAATAAGTGAAAAACAGTTTTGATAAATCATGTTTGATAGGGAACCATATTTCAGTTGAAAAGTTTTCACCGATATTTTTAGGCGGTTTTTTAAAACACACTTTATGATTTCATCACATTGTTATGGCATGAAAGTTATACATTAAGAAAAAATGCATATCCACCACCAATATCATCATAAAATTTGAATTGGTTATCATCTTGCAGTTGTCCAGGTGTAGAACTACAACTTTAAGCTCGACTATGATCCTAATTAAATCTTCTATAATCCTAAAACTATTAGTGTCAATTGTAAGATAGCTTACCTGCTGATAGCTATAAGCCCAGTATAAGCCAGTTGACTGTCCACTTGGATTATCCTTAATCTCATATCAGACATACAGCTCAGCTGGCAATTAATCAATTATATTATAATTCACCCTCCATTGTGATTCAATTATTAATAAATGGCATTGAGCAGTTATGTAGAGTGAGAATTACAGAATGTGGTAGACGAACGTCTGCGATTCTATTCCATACTGTTAACATCAGGCACTCGCACTTTATGTTTGTCTGAACATATTAATGCAAGCATATATTTGCTTCCTGAAAATCCAACCTTGATTAAACTATTCATACTCAAGGTTGCATTTATTTTCCGGTAGACATAATCAAGTCAATATAAAATGTACAAATTTATGTAATTTGGGAAAATAGCTAAGAAATATTCAAACAGTCTTTCCCTCAATGTCATCTGGGGAATGACACAGAGAGTAAATGTACATTTATGTACTTGAATATTGTAGTTCAAGGATCACCAGATATCTGTAGAAGGTATTTTGTATTGTTCGCCGTTAATAACTGTCTATGGTCACTGCTCTACCATGTGATGGAAATCATCCTCACAAATCTTAATTTGGCTGGTTTCGATTATCCTCGTGAAATTTCACTTGAGTGCCTCTAAAAGCTTTCACCGGCTAAGGTTTGGGGAGAAAATCCTGTCTTACCAGTCGAAAAATTCATTCTAATTACGAGATGGACTTTGTGTGATACAGGGCTGAAAGGTTGGCGTCTTACGAGAGAGAATAAGTTTTCTGGTTCAGCCTGGAAAATTGGTTCAGTGTTGAACACAGAGACAAGAATACAAAATACTAGCTGTGCCATTTAAAGGGTGATCATGTGGCACTATATTCTTATCTGTTTATATCAATGCATGGTCACATGCTACTTATATCATGTTTAATGGATAATTTCAGCAATTTAGAAAAAGTGCTATGGGCTACATGTAACCACACACTGATCTTCAAGATCAGCATCAAACTCACAGTTTCACTAATTAATTCAGGTTCCAGAAAATAAATGCTTGATTCCATGTGATGAAACAAGGTAATTACAACATTATAAATTTTTTTCATGAAGCATCCTCCAGATTATTAAAAAATATTGCATTGGAATTCCACATTCCAAATGAAAAAAAAATAATCTAAATATAGCTAATTGTCTCTTGGTAAATTTCTTATTTTTACAATCCTTATATTTTTTTTCTAATAAAATTGATGAAATAGACATTTCTACTGTGAATTGTAAATCAAAAATCCTTGAATGTTAATGTACATAATGGTTCCACCAATGGAAGCTGTACATGTAAAACTAGATGTACACAAAGCTTCTTTTTTTTTGTTCATTAATAACTACCATCTTTCACAAGGATGCTATATTAGGTGTACATGTCTAAAATGCTTAACATATACAACTGCATATAGTCCTGTCACATATATATATATTTAACTTATATAAATAGGTAAAATCAACCATCTAGGTGGAAGAGGAATGTTGTCTATACCTTACTATCTTGTTGTTAATCGTGTAATCCGCTATGGATGGTTTTTAGTCTCACGCCAAACTGTCTCTTTCCTGTTCCTGTATCTCCCTCCCTCCTCCCCCTCCCCAGCAATGTCACAATAATTCATAATGAGTGTTAGACTTGATGATTTATGCATGATATTCTGATACCTATCTGTATTTTTTACCCCCAAAGATGGAGCCAGCCTTGAATACATTATCTACATGACAGGCTCTGATAAACATCTATGCTAATCCAAGTTTGTTGGATGTAACCACATATGTAACAGTTTATGTCATGACTATTCACAAATGACTTTGCCTCAGATATTTAATAATAGTTAACTTTTATCTAAACATAACCACACAAAGTTTGGTTTGCAACAAAAGAAAACTAACTGTAACTTACCTCTTTTTGCATTTACATGTAGACAAGAATTTCTACTGGTTGAATAAGTATATGACCACTTCAGAGAATAATATTGTTTGATTAAAAACTTTGATCATACCTTATGAACTGCAAGGAAACAGTTTCACTTCAATATCTGTGTTGTCTATATGCTGGCTAATGGAGATGCACACTATGACCATGTGTGACCATCCTTGAGATGTGCCAACTGACCACTCCTGAATTCCCAAAACTGACCAACCTTTTTAAACAGGTTCACTATCATGTCCGCTTGTAATACAGGAAGGAGGTTGATGGGAAAAGGGGAGGGTGGGGGGGGGGGAGATCTTTTCAGCTCATCTTGTTATTGTTGCGGCTTGAGCACAAAATGTGTCCACTCATTAAGTTCTCTGCGGCTGTTTAAACAAGGTTAGGTTACACTGTCTAGGCGAAGCCAGGCGGAATTCTGCCGTGACTGCTGCGCTCGTGCCATACTCACTACTCAGAAGTCCCGGTGGTATATGTCTTACATCGATATCGTATCAAACAGCAACTGTTAAGCAGGAAAGTCTACACCTCTGTTAATATTGACTCACTCAGAATTATTTCTACAGCAGTTTTGATAATTGGTGCTATTCATTTTGGTCTGTTATGGTTGACACAATACTTGAAATTTGCGAACAAAGAGGAAACGTGGCGATAAGAAGTAAATGTTGTATACTGAGTGGAGATAAACCTGGCCTGGCCTATTAGTGAGACACACCTAGATTTCAAACCCCATCCATAATTGACAGTATGCATTGTCAACACCATGTTATATTGACTAACATTTCTCTTGGTGGAAGTTAACAGTCTAATTTGCAGCAAGTGTCAAACTTTGCCAAATATTCTCACCTTCTTAGATTTAGGCTACTATTAAAGTTAGTCTCGGGCAGGTTTTTTTTTCAGCTAATAGGCTCTGATTTAAGATTTTTTTTTTGTAGAATACTATTTGAGTTGAAGTCCTGACACCGTTGGAAAACTTCCAGACTTTTTCAAGATAGATCTCCTCTCTGTAAATTATACCTATTGATGATAATGTTGACTGATTATTGAAAATATATGAAATAATTTACCTTAGAAACGTTGCACTTGTCGCTTGCTGTCAATGGCATACATCTTCCTATCAATATTTCAGGTGCACTGATCAGAATGTGTTGTCCGGTACAAATAAATATACTGTAAGTTTTGGCAGGTAACGCCTTGTCAAATATAAATTGAGTGTGGAATAACTATGGTACAGCATGGAACAGTCGGTCGCACCTTCTGCTACATGCAATTAGCACTTGTACTTTATAATTATCATTAATTAGCAGTGTCAGTATCCATGCAGATTTGATCTGGGGCCAAGTAATATTCTATAGATATGTTTTGTAGTTGTACAGTTAGTATTTATACTGTTGTTTCAGTTAGTACAGTATTGG